>VSMD01033896.1:0-22327 GCA_008750895.1 Mirza zaza
TTCAATTTACTGACCACAGCTGGGCTGGACCCCTCCCAAACATTCTGACACCACAATATAGGTGTCACCGCCCCACACTCTACAACACACCTAGGAAGGCTAGAGAAAGCCGCCCAAGCCCGCACACCATGCTCCTTCCCAGGCATCCCAAGACCAGAGAAGTCCTAGAGATCCAAGAGCAAATCCCTAATGGTGGGACAGCAGTTACTTCCCACCATCGGTGAGGGGCCCCACACCCACCACTGCCACAGTACCTGAGCCTGAGGGCCCCATCTTCTCCTCCGGGCCCGCCAGCTGCACGACACTTCCATTCTCTGCCAGCTCCCCCTTAGTCCTGTCTTCAGCATGAGGGAGCCCATTGCTGGGAGGAGCAGTAAGGGGCTCAGCCCGAGGAAAACTGGGGGACATGGGTGAAGGGACTCCCACAGAGGGTTTGCGGGCCACAGGTGGAGGAGTCTTAGGTGACTTCTTTGGGGCCTGGGGTGGCCGTTGCTCTGAGATGCTCCGAAGTTCTGCCACTAGGTTCCGCTGGAGGTCAGCCTGGGTCTCAGGGGACACGGGCCGCTCGAGCTGCAGCTTCTTAGTGCCCTTGGAGAAGATGAAGCTGGCCGTAGAGGCAGGGGACTGGGGACACCGTGGCTCTGCCTCTGGTGGTCCATTGGGCTGGGCATTTGCCAAGCCCTCGCTGGCAGCCCGGCTGGAGGCCCTGAGTCGGACAGCAGCATGGAGCCCTGAGGGGGAGGACGCTGGGCTGGCCCGCCCTGACAGGGCCCTTCGTAGTGGCTTCTGGGGGGCAGACGGCCCCAGTGCTGGGGTGGGAGTCCCTGTGGTAGCGCCCACCGAGCGCAGCCGCACCATCTGCAGGAGCGAGGGCGTGACCAGGGGTGCAGCAGCATCCTCCCTGGGAACCCCGCTGCTCTTGCTGCAGCCCGCAGGTTCCTTTTGAGGGAGCTTGGCCAGAAGCCCTGAAACAGAACTAGCAGGAGGTGGGGCAGGGGGAGCTGGAGGAGGGTCTGGGGTGTCATGGGGCTGGCTCTGGGAAGGGGCAGTAGCCAAGGAAGGTGAAGCAGCCAGGGAGCTGGCGGGCTCTGGGGGGCCTGGAGGCTCTGGGCCAGCCACAAAGAAGGCCTCCTCGGGTGGGGGAAAGTCAGCCATGGATAGGTCCTGCTCCTCAGGCACAGGAGGCGGGGGTGGGGGCCAGTTGGGATCTTGGAGGGGCTCCTCAGCAGTCTCTGGGGCAGATGGTGCCTCCACAACCACCTCTGGCTTCTTAGTAGGTGGTGGGGGTGGATGATAAGATGGGGGTGGGGATGGTGGGGGTGACTGGTCTTTGGAGACAATGGGAGACTTCTGTGGTGGGGTCAAGGATGTCTGGGGAGTGGGAGGGCACTCAGAAGTGGCATCAGAGGTGGAGACAGGCCCAGGGACCACAGCAGGGGCAGCTGGAGCAGGGACAGCTTGGTTAGGGTTTTTGGGCTTGGAGGGAGGAGGGGAGAAGGGGGCAGGCACCTTGGGATGAGGAGGTATGACAAACCTGTCACCCAGGGGGGTTGACATCTGTGGCCCAGAGCGGTCTGAGGGGGCTGGGTCAGAGGAGGAGGAACACAGAGACGTGAGGGAGGAGGAGACGGAGGCCCCAGGAGATCGGAGGGAAGTGACACGCTCCGGCTTAGGGGGCTGGGCCTTGCCTGGGGAAGCAGGGGCACCTGCCAGACCCTTGGGAGGGAGGGTAGGGGTGCCACTTTGGCTCGAGTATCCACTGGAGGGTGAAAGTGTCCGTTCTGGGGAGCGTGGGGGGCGCCGGGAGCCACTTGGAGACAAGCCAGGCACCCAGCTGCCTGCAGAGCTGGGTGGACAGGGCGCTGCCCCCACCCCTTCAGACCCCCCGGTGGTGGGCGGCCGAGGTGGCTGTGGCTGCTGCTTACGCTCAGGCTTGGGAGGCAACCCCAGGGGCCCATCAGGTGCTGCCGAGCCCCGCTGATGGAGGGAGTAGGTCCGGCGGGGAGGGGGTGGGGGCCGCTTCAGCTTCCGCAGGGACACGCTCCGGCCAGACAGCTGCCCGCTGCTCCGAATGCTGGCTGTGTCTGAGGCCTCGGCAGTGCTGCCCCCACTGGGGGAACCCCTCCCGCTCCCCCCCTGCGGAGGGGCTGCCACACTGTTGCTAGCCACAGAGCCTTCTGGCTGGCCCTCAGAGCCCCCCTTAGAGGAGAGGGTGGAACCGTCCGACACGATGGTCTCAGAGGACTGAGAGTGGCTCCAGGTGTCACTGGAGGAGGAAGGGTGGCGGCTGCGGGGCCGTGGGCTCGAGGCTGAGGAGAAGCGCCCCAGCGAGCGGACGGAGGCCGGGCTAGCCGAGAGCAGGCTGCAGCGGCTCAGCGTGCGCAGGCTGCAGCGGCCCAGGGCTACCACGTCCACTGTGGGTGGCAGCACAGCGTGCGGGATCAGCTTGGACAAGTAGGTGGCCTGGGGCGAGATAGACATGGCTGGGCTCAGGGGCTCCGGTGGCCCTGCCCCTCCTGTCAGTCCAGGCACTGCGAGGGACATGGGCCGGTTCAGTAGTGGGGGCCGGGCCCCTGTGGACCGGCCAATGAGGGTGTCATCATGGTAGACACGGTCGATGTGACGCTGAAGCATGGCTTCGGTCTCGGTGCCAGCCTCTGCCTCTGCCTCCAGCGCCTGCAGGGACACCCGGGCCCCGATCCCTGAGGCCAGGCCTGCCGGGCGGCCGTCCACCGTGGGGATGCGCACAGCATCCCGAGGGCCAGGAAGCCGAGGAGTGCCTGGCGCCTCACACTCGCTCCGCAGGCCTGGAATGGACAGGGAGGAGGTGGGGTCAGCAGAGACAGGTTGGCCAGGGCTCCCCACCCTCCACCCCTGCCCTAACCCAGGGCTCACCGAGCTCCTTCTGCACGTGCTGCGGCAGCCCCAGCACCGTGCTCCTCCGCTCCCGCCGCCGCCGCCCCGACTTTCCAGATGATTTGGGAAATGAGTCATGGGGTCGGAAGGTAGAGCCTGGGGACCAGACCAGGGGAGAAAAACTGTTACAGCAGAAGGACTTGGGGCACATTCTGCAGAGCACTACTTTTATAGAATATTAATATAGCTCTGCGAGAATCAATTTCCACAAGCAACTAGGTATAGGCGAAGCTAGGTTAAACAAACTAGAGCCTTCTATTCTGTAACACTTCTGGAAGGCCACTAAGTCAACAGTGATAATTTCCATTTAGTGACAGCTTATTATTATTTAGTGAACATATTATTATGTGTTAGTCAGCATGCTAAACATTTGGCATTCATTCCAATAAGGTAATTACTCATTATCTTCATCTTTATGGAATATCAAACAGAAGCTCAGAGAGGTTAAGGGTTTGCCCAAGGTCACACAGCTGGTAAACAGCAACACCAGGCCTCAAACCCAGATTTTCCAACTCTTAACTGTCCTGCTTTATAGTTAATGTGCATCAAGAATCTCCAGGTATTTCCTGAATTCACTGAATCACAAAGACTAAGGAAACACTGGATTAGGAGGAAAAGGGGCTACAGGTGCTGAGACCCAGTGGCACCCACTGTCCCCTCTCCCCTGCCCATGAAACCATCTGGTGAGCAGACACCTTTGCGCTGGATCATCTCTGAGCGGATGGAGAGAGCGTCCTCTGCAGTGGAGCTCTCCGCCGTGTAGGACGTGGACTGGCTGCAGAAGGAGATGCTGTCTTCGTCCGGCCCCGTCCGGGACAACTATGGGGGAAGAAGGAGATCAGGCCCTGGCCCGAGTGGGGCAGCCTCCTCAGGGCTCCCCACTGGAACTTCTGGCGCACAGAGTGCCCCCAGCATCACCTGGCACTGAGCAGGCAGCAACCCTGGACTCGCCCTCAGGGATCATTTAGTCTAGCCCTGGGTCTTAGGCACCTGAATCCCAGAAAGCTTCAAAGACACTTGCCAGAGGTCAAGCAGGGAGGGAAGAGCAGAGTCAGGACTGAGCTCGGGGGGCAGGGCTCACCTGGATGCTCTGGGTGTCTCCATGGTCCCAGCTACCCTTGTTCAGTTTCTGTTTTTCTGGAAGACACCAGACAGGTGTATTGGGTTAGGACCCTGAACTTGAGAGCTGAGAGAGTAGCATGGGAGGTGTGGGGAGGTGCGGGGAGGATGGGAAGGGGATGGCGAGGTTACCCTGGTGCTGCAGGGAGCGGAGCCCCTCCTGTGCCTGTGTGTGCAGCTCTTCCAGGTGAGGCGGTCGCCCGCTGGGGAAGAAGACATTGTCCTGGTGCTCATCCACTACAGACCCTGGTCCCTGGCCAGGCCCTACGCTTAGACGTTTGTCGCTCTCAGCCTTGGCAGAGCCTAGTGGGATGGAGGAGGAAGGAAGTGAGGCCCAAAGGCATCTGGGCCCTGGAGATGCACAGGCACCACAACAGGCACCCATAGTCCCCAGACTGCACACGGCACACATGCAATGCCCACTTGCCCCAATCTGGACACAAGCACAGCTCTGGGATACACACTCAATACACACATGTACACACACATACTATGCCCAGTGTACATATATCTGGGTACCCACACACACACAGGGCACACAGGTCTACTGTACATGCACACAATCCCCCCCACCCCCCGGCTTCAGTGACGGACACAAACATGGGGCATCTAAGTATAAATACCCACAGGTACACACACCGTGCACACCCAGCCCCCACACATACACACAACACCCACAGTCCCCATTCAGTACCTACGCAAACAATGCCCAAGTACATACACAACTATGTATCCACATGTCACGCAGGGCCCCAGTCCACAGCAAATACAAATACATATCTCTTGTTTCCATACCCCAAACCCACTTCACAGGAAAACAAACCACCCTTTTCATACAACCCCTTGGCCCAGGTCCAGGAGGAAGACACCATGAGAAACTAGGAAGGGAGAGGGAGCTGACAGGGGTCAGAACCAGATTCCCAGAAGATCCTGGGGCAGAAGAGGGCCAGACTAGGGATATAGCCTCTTGAGTCCCCTACTCACCCATGTGGCTGCCCCTTAGTAAAAAGGATGGGCAGAGGGACCCAGACCCCTCCAACCTAGCCAAGGGAGCTCCAGTCTCTCCCAAGGGAACAGTCCCAGGTATCCCCCTCTCAGGGAGGCCCTGGCCCTGGCCCCTGGTGCAGGAGTCAGGGATCCATTACAAAGGATCCTGTTACAAGCCCCGCCCATGGAGGGGCTGGTCACCTAATCCTGGGGATGGGGGCCTGTGTCAGCATTTTGCAGCCCCAGCCCCCCTTTAAATGAAACCCACAACATAAGCAAAAGCGCTGGAAGGGTCACATGACCTTGGTAGCACCTTATAAAGGGACAGGAACAAAACAAACCCTTTAAAGGGCCATGCGGCAGGGACAGGGTCTTCAGTTCAGAAACTGGCCTTTCCTCCCTCCTCAGCCCATTCTTCAACAGAGCTCCCGCCCCAGGGAACCCACAGGAATCCCACAGGTCAGAGCGGGAAGGTTCCCCAGCAGATCTGATCGGATCACCTCTCCCAATCCCCAGATTTTACAAGTGAGGAAACAGGTTCAATGGGGAAAGGCCTTGCCTAACAACACCCAGCAAACAGGAGTCAGAAAGAGCCAGGACTAAACTCTGGGTTTTCAGAGGTGAGTCCTGGATCACACACAGACTAGGAGAAGGGAGTGGGCACAGGCCCCTCCCTCCAAAACTTCTCCACCCCCAGGTCTCTAAACCTGAAGTTCCTGGCCAAGCTCCCCACTGCCAGCAGTACTACTTTCCTCTCTACTCTGTGCCCCACATCCCATCCCCCCTGCACGCTGGGATGACCCAGGACGAGGCTGCTCTCTCTCTGAACAGGGGTATTGGGCTGTACCCAGTAAAGTGTGGGTAACCCTGCAGGGAGGCAGTCTTTCCGGAGGGCTGCAGGCTTCAAGGTCAGAAACACCTGCATCCACCCTCCCAAGCACAAGCAGGGCCCGGACAAAGGCAGCTGCAACAAAGCAGCTGGACAAAAGCACAGCACTGGCGACTCTGGCCTCGTTATTAGCCCCTGGGCCCCACCCCATCACTCTTTTCCAGCCCTGATCTCCCATTCTACAAAAGGGTCCGGCAAAGGGAGGTGTCAAGGACCCCTCCCCTCCCCCCAGCCACACCCACTCACCCTTCTTCTTAAAGAGCCTGAGGAGCACCGGGAGGTGGCGGCCCAGGAACACCACCATGACTGCAGGCGCCACTCGGGATCGTCCCTCACCCCAACCTTCCCCGAGCGCTCTGAGCGCTCCCACCGTAACCCAGCACTAAGGGGACGAGGCCCTCCAGCCCCGCCGCAAAGCGCTGGCTCCAGGCAGAGGAGGGGGAGGGGCTGCTCTCCGGGTCCTCCTCCCAACCTCGCCACTGATCCCGCCCATCTGCGGACCCCGCCCCTCAAGTGGAAACTGAGGCCCGGAGTCTGTGTGTACTCTGCTCAGGCAGAGAGTATGAGTAGGGGGACGAAGACACTCAATTTCAGGGGCAGATCGCTAACCTGCCCCATCGTCCTCATCGAAATACTCAGGAGCCAGAGCTAAGGCAGGGGTCCCAGTGCCAGATGGTAGGTGGAAGGGCTCCTAGGCTAGACTTGGCATGGTGCCCACCCCAAGCCCTCCTGGCCAGTGAGGGTAATTCCCTGGGGAAAGAGCTCGATTCCCTTGGGAAAGAGCTCAGAGCATGGAGCAGTCAGGCTGTGGGCAGAGGCTCCTGGAGAGCCAGCACCCGCTGGGACACAGTACCAGGAAGCCAGGGAGATGCCCAGAGCAGAATCACAGTGGCTGGTGGCAACAACCCCGAATATGTATGTTCAGCCCGATACGTTCCATAGGACTTTCTTCCCACTTTGACAATGTGACATCAGAAGCCCAGAGAAGCACAGTGAACTCTCCAAGGTCACACAGCAGAGGCAGGACTTCAAAGCAGACTTCCTGCTCTCCCAGCCTGGGATTCTTCCCATTAGCCCTTCTCTGTGACTCAGTGATTCTGTGCTCCATCCTGTGCTGGATCAATCACCAGAGCAGGGAGAACAGAATTAGCCAAGAAACAGCCCATAGGCCAGGGCAGTAAAAGCCAGGAGGGGGAGGGGAGGGGAAGGGAGAAGTACTGGGAGGGAAGGCAGGTCCAGGTTCAATTCCAACTCCATCATGCAAAAGTCATGACTTCCTATGAGAACAAGGTCAATAATTCCTCTTTATAAGATTGTTGTATCCATTCGTTTGATCAGCAAACATCTAGTAAGCTAGTCCTAGGGGCTACAGTTCATGGAAAAGAACTTTATCTTGTTCACTGGCGTATACCCAGCACCTAAATCAGTGCCTGGCAAATGCTACAAGTTCAATAAATATTTGATGAACACACAGATGAGGTAAACTAACAATGCAATTTTAGGTAATGAAGACTAAGAAGCTGCGGCAGGAAGGGGAGGCCTTTAGACAGGTGGTGAAGGAAAGCCCCTCTAAGAAAAGGACACTGTAACTGAGGCCTGAATGGTAAGAAGCCAGCCGGGCAGGTACGGGGCAGAGCCTTGTGGACAGACAGCAGCATGTGTAAAGGCCCGCGGCAGGGGTGGTGCGTTTCCAGGGACAGAGAGGAGGCCAGTGTGGCTGGAGTTTCCAGCAAGGGAATGGCAGGAGATGGGATCAGAAATGGGCAGGAAACAGATCAGGTCCCAGCCACATAGGCTTTGAGGGTTTCAGCTGGGGAGTGACACTGTTAAAAAAAATCCCCCCTGGCAACTCTAAAAAGTATAGCAGAAACTGTGAAACAGTCTGTGAACTATATGCCCTCCTGAACCCCAAACCCATCTTGGGATACCCCTCTCTCTTAGCACCTTTCTCTAGGAGTCCTAGAGATCTAGGAACTCCCAGTGGCTCCGGAACTACAAGACTCCTCTGCAGCTCCTTCCCCATTTGCCGCCCGCCCAGCACTGGCCTCTCAGAGCCACTCAAGCACAAGGCAGAGCCCTTGCTCTCTGGAACAGACATTTGTGGAGCTGGACAGTACACACCAACAAACCATTGAAATCTGAACAACAATACTAAAAAGCAGATGCTCTTATTCCCATTTTACAGATAAGGAAATGAAGGGCAAACATTATACAGCTGCCCCCTCTGGCCTCCACTGAATAGATGACAGAGAAGCATTCCAACTCAGAACAGCTTGAATCCAAAAGCCACGCTCTGTCCGCTGTGCCAGCCGCAAACCTGATCTCCCTTCTGAATAAGGGTCAGGGACCCCATCATCCCTACAAATTGGAGGTTGCTGGGCCACCTAGTGGCCTTATCCTCTGCCTCTTAGGCCAGACCCATCCACCCCTCTTCTTATCAGTCCCACACAAACAGAAAAGAGCAGTAGACCGACACTTGCAGGGTGATTAATTCATGCCAGGCACCATGCCGGGTCCTGGTGGAGGCAAAACTTCGTTTCTGTCCTCATGGATCTTAGAACAGCTCTTCAAGGCACGTACTCAAAGGTACTCTCCTAGTAACTAATCACAGACCTGTGAGGCTCAGAGAGCTAGGTGACTTCCCTAGCTCTGGCAAGCTCCAAAACTGGAGACTTTAACCACACAGGACAGTCATTTTCAGCTTCCCCCTAACCAGGGGAACTAAGGGTTGAGCTCCTGCCAAGTGAGGGGTGAGGGAACATCAGCTCATCAAGGTCCCAGGCCCACAGCTGGCAGTCAGGGTCACAGCTGCAAATTCCCTAATGACCCAAGGCTCTCATATTTGATAACATCTGGTTGCCCTAGCAACACCCCTCCCCCTACCTACCCAGAGCCTGCAGCCTCACTAAACTACCCCAGGTCTACACACCTGTGGCTTGCTCAGGGAGGGGCTCAGCAACCTGGTCTCAGGTGGGGAAGGGGAGGGACACCTCAAAAAGAAACTGAGGTCTAAAGAGTGGAAGGACCTGGGAGGCCAAGGTGGGCGGATCGTTTGAGCTCAGGAGTTCGAGACCAGCCTGAGCAAGAGCGAGACCCCATCTCTACTATAAATAGAAAGAAATTAATTGGCCAACTAATATATAGAGAAAAAAATTAGCCGGGCATGGTGGCGCATGCCTGTAGTCCCAGCTACTTGGGAGGCTGAGGCAGCAGGATTGCTTGAGCCCAGGAGTTTGAGGTTGCTGTGAGCTAGGCTGACGCCATGGCACTCACTCTAGCCTGGGCAACAAAGTGAGACTCTGTCTCAAAAAAAAAAAAAAAAAAAAGAGTGGAAGGACCTTGCCCAAGGCCACACTTAGAGTCCCTGTTCCAGAGCTTTCTGCCCCGGAAGTCCAGAGGTACAGCCAGGGGCTGAGGCCATGAGGGAAGCATAGCAGACAGCCTCGGCCTCCCCCACCTGCCTGAGAGAGGAGGCTTCCCAGATTTGAGAAGACACCTAGCTCATGACCACTCCCTCACCCCCCAACATGCAGGGCACACCAGGAAGCAGACATGCAAGCTCCTGAGCTTAGATACAGTCCACCAGGGCAGGTACTCAGGAGGCATGCACCTCCAGAACGTCCCACTGGGGCCACTCCACAGGTGGGCACTCTCAGGACCACACCCACAAAGCACACCTAGGCCACCCTAGTCTATGCCCTCCTCATGCACAAGTGACTGCAGAGACTCACACAGGGCCTGCCAAGAGGCTGGTGTACAGAAAGGCAGGTGCATGTACCGACCACTCAGGGGCTTTCCTGAGCCTGGGGACAGGGAGGAATGGGGGAGGAACCCCCTGCCTCCCAAAGCCAGGTGCATGCGCACACGCTGTCTTGGCAACATCCTCCACAGGGGTGAGGCCTCAACCTGCCCATTACAGAGCAAGGGGCGGGGGAGGTGGCACACCCACAGCCAGGCAGGCCTGACTCAGGGGAGAAGAATGAGGGGGGAGGGCACAGCTGTCCAGGTGGCCTTGCTCAGGTATCTCCCACCCCCTGCTCCTGTCTTAACTGCCCCCCCCCCCCCCCCCCCCCCCCCCCCCCCGCCAGTCCATGAGCCAGGACTCAGGATATTCAGAGGCCCTCCACAGGTGGACAAAAGGAGGCCCAGCGGGGCCAGGGCCTTCCCCAGGAGGCAGGAGCCTAGAGCATTTGCAGATTTTATTCCCACAGAGGCAAGACAAAGGGAAATGAACATAAACTTTCAGACGGAAGCAGAAGCGCTTTACAGTTGTCAAAACACTTTCTCCAGTCTCCCAGAACACACCTAACAAGAAACCTGGAAGGCAGGAGTGAAGTTTCCTTTTCACAAATGAGCACTAGGAGGCTCCAGGGAAAGTGACTGACTTGTTCAAGGTCACCCAACCCAGAAATGGCAAATCCCAGATTTGAACCTGGATCCAAAAGCCTTGGTGATCCTAAATCCTAGAAAGTCAATGTGTAAGGGGGGGCCACAGCCTCATTCTCTGCCCACAGAATGGGGAGCTTTGCATCCCACCTCTGCAGAAGGGGAATCTGCTCCTTCCTTCCCTAAGTGTCCGGCCCTACCCCAGGCCCCGCCCTCGACCCCACCCCAGCTGGGACAGAGCTGACCTGCCAGAGCTGACAGGCAGGTTCTAAGGTAAATATTGGGGGCCAGGTAGTACCTGGAGCAGGGAGGGGAGATCCCATCCCACAGGGTGCCCTGGGGGAAGAAGAGGCAATAATGCAGGGAGGAATTAGCTACAATAATATTAATAAATGTCATAATGAGTTTCTGGGCCAGTATTTGCTCACAACAATGACATAATAATCCCTTTCGGCCAGGGCGCAATTCTGACTTTCCAAAGCCCTTTCCTTTGTTCCTTCCAGGCATGATTATCCCCATTTTATGGATGCCAGAGAGGCAGGCACCATGAAGTCGGGGAAGAAAGGGCTGGGAATCAGAAGATCTGAATTCCCGGGGCCTCTCTGGGACTCAGTCTCCTCATCTGTAAGGTAGGACTAATACCTGCTTCACAGAGTGCCTGGAAAAGTTAAAGAAACAGCCAGGAGTGGTGGCTCACTCCTATAATCCTAGCACTCTGGGAGGCGAGGCGGACGGATCATTTGAGCTCAGGAGTTCAAGACCAGCCTGAGCAGGAGCGAGACCCTGTCTCTACTTAAAAAATAGAAAGAAATTACCTGGACAACTAAAAATATATAGAAAAAATTAGCCGGGCATGGTGGCGCATGCCTGTAGTCCCAGCTACTTGGGAGGCTGAGGCAGGAGGATGGCTCAAGCCCAGGAGTTTGAGGTTGCTGTGAGCTAGGCTGACACCACAGCACTCTAGCCACTCTAGCAACAGAGTGAGACTGTCTCAAAAAAAAGAAAAGAAAGTTAAAGAAAGCCACACAACCAAGAGTGGACACAGAGTGTTGCAATCAGGGAAGCCTCTGCCTCTCCAGGGTGTGAGGGTAAGGAAAGGCCCTCTGCCTTCCCAACATACAATCAATGCAAAAACAACAAACTAGCATTTATTTTTTTTTCCTTTTTTTTTTTTAAAGTAGGGAGGGGTGAGGAAGGGGACTCAATTTCATTTTTTTTTTTTTTTGAGACAGAGTCTCACTCCATCACCCTGGGTAGAGTGCAGTGATGTCATGTAGCTCGCAGCAACCTCAAACTCCTGGGCTCAAGTGATCCTCCTGCCTCAGCCTCCCAAGAAGCTGGGACTACAGGCATGCGCCACCATGCTGGGCTAATTTTTCTATTTTTAGTAGAGACAGGGTCTCACTCTTGCTCAGGCTGGTCTCAAACTCCTGAGCTCAAGCGATCCGCCCACCTTGGCCTCCCAGAACCCTAGGATTACATGCATGAGCCACCTGGCCGGGCCCAAACTAGCATTTCTTGAATGCCAATGGAATGAGAAATCCTTGGTCTCACTAAATCCCCCTCATCATACAAATGCACTCCACAAAGGTCAGTCAGTGACTTGCCCAAGGTCACACTGCCAGTAATGGCAGAGTCAGGATGCAAGCCCAGCTCTGACTAGCTGCAAAACCACGTTCTTACCAAGCCACCAGAGGTCCTCCACCCCACCCCCTTCTGGAGCTCACTCCAAGCCTCAAGTGGAGTTAAGGACCATTAAGATAAGGTCAGATAAGGAACACTTAACATCAGCTCCCTATCTCCCTCCCACACCCAGACCAGGTATCTCACTGCCCTGGGAGTCAGGACTCCCAGGTTTGAGCTCTCATTACCCCTTCATTGCAGCCAGATCCTGAGCCAGGCACTGCCCTTTTCTGGGCCTCAGTTTCTCTATCTGTGATGTGGGAGGGTTGGAGAGATGATCTCTAAAGAGCCCTCAGCATGTGTGACTCTGCCACTAGAAGGAAGGAGGGCAGTGGCTCCCCAGTTTAGGGCACGAACTGGGGCAGCAAGGGGGTTCAGCTTATCTCAGATCCCTCAGATCAGAGAGAGCTGGGTCAGACCCTTACAGGGCTTCCACAAGCAAGCCCCCCCAAGAAAGGAGAGAAGACACAGTGGGGTGGGGGAAAGGGCCTTCTCCCAGCTGTGGAACCTACCAAAGACCCCTCTAGGAGGTCTAGAGGCAAGGGGAGGGAAGTAAAGATAAGTCATCCACTGCGCCCTTCCCTCAGTCTCCCCATCTGAAACATGGGAACAATAAATCCACACGGAAGGCAGGCCCTCTGTGTAAACCTGACAGCACATGCATGGGAACAGGAGGAGGGAGGTACAGTGGGCGGGTCTCCCTGGCTCCCAGTTCACATCCTCCACCCAACCAGCCCAGGACCGGGTACCCAGCTGCCTGGGGAGGGAACGGGACAGGAGGGTTGGGTTGGATGCCTGTGTGCCAAGCCCAAACAATCCCAGCAGGTTGCAATGTCTTTCCAGCAGTGGGGAGGCCATGCCTGGCCTACCGCCACCCATCTCTACCCTCCAGGGGTATTTGATCTGCTGGACCAATCCTTCCTGGAGTCTTTATTTCCCTTCCCAGTTCCCCATTTCTCACCTGCTCCTGATCTGAGCTGGGGGGCAGGCAAGCCTTCAATGCTTAGTCTTCAACCCTTGCCCCTCCCCATAGCCATTCCCCCACTTGTGCTCTCCACACAGTTCAGATCCCCCAGGGCTCAGGCTTTCTTTGCCCAGAGGACTCGCAGGCCCCTCAATCATAAAATGACACCCATCTATCCATAAACTGATTAAGAGCACAGGCTGTGTAATCTGACAGGCTTGAGTTTGAATCGAGATGCAGCCTCTGTGTGGCCTTGGGCAACTGACTTCACTTCTCTGAGCTCCAGCTTCTTCATCTGTAAAATGGGAAGCACAAAATCTTCTCACTATTGGACTGTTGAAGGGCAGGCAAAGGACAAATGAATTAATCGATGTAAAGGGCCAGCACAGGGCCTTATTTTTATCTCTGCTACCATCCCAGCCATGCAACCTCAAGCACAGCAGCCTTCACAGCCCTCTCTGGCCCTTACTCCCCAAAATTGATTAATCCTAGGTCCCAGCCTCTACCCTGTCCCCAGCCCTCACCTCATCACCTCTCCCCTGGATTACTGCAATAGCCTCAGAGCTTCCATTCTCATCACCCCATCCCCCAACCTGTCCTGTCTGCACCTGTCCCCACCCTGGAGCCATTTGCCTAATACACCACTTTTGTAGGCTCCTCCCTTACTTAAACACCTTCACTGGCTCCCTATGGTCCATAGACCCCCAACCGTCTCTGCCTGCCTTGCACTCTCTCCCTCTTCCTCTCACAGACAAATCAAATGGGTAATTACTCAAGCTCCAATCCTCACTTGGGCCTGTGACAGCAGGCCCAGTTAAGGAAGGACCCTTAACTACTTTTCTCTCCAATCTCCATACTCAGTCTCCACTCCATGCCTTTGCTCACAACCATACCCCACAGCTGAAACAAATCCGTGCTCATATTCTCTCATGTGATCAACAATTCAGGACAAATTCCAATCCTGCAGCGACTTCAAAGACCAAGTTAGGACCAAGTCCTCAGTTTTCTAAAGCTGATCCTAACCCAGAAGCTTTTTGATATACAGCCTAGAATACTTCCCAGCCCCTACACATACTTCTGTGTTGCCTTGACATTGCTTTCTAGTTTTTTAGGAACACAGTAAAGCTTGGTTGACCCTTGAGTTGCAGCAGGGACTAGAAGTGCACAAAGGCTGCTAGAAGCCCCAGGCCTCTTTCTCAGGGGCCAGTGGACAGGACACTGTAAACACAGCCTTATCTTCTCTCTCCTCCATCACAAATGGTCACAAGTCTGGACCCACAGTTGGTTCTCAGGAAACCATCAGATCAGAGTGACCATCAGAGGAGAGATGAAGGGCCCCAGCCCTGCCTGCTCCCTGCAGATTCTAGGAGAGAGAGTTGGACACAGCCAGGACTTCAGGGTTATGGGGGCAGGGAGAGTACTGGAAGATCCTAGAGTCTCTCATCATCATCCACCTTCTGAGGAGTCCTCAAAGAGCCAATCTGAACTTAATTAACCTTTTCCTATTGTTATTTTGATTATCATTACTGTTCCTCAAACTGTGCCGAATGACTTTGTACGAGACCCCACGCCCCCTTCCCTGGACCTCAGTCTCTTCATCCAGGAAATGGCTAGGAACTGTGAGGGTCCCAAGAAGTCACCAAAGCTAAGCCCTCCAGATTTCACAGACATGCCCCCTGTAGGAGCCAGGGTGGTCCAGAAAAGCAGAAGGAATCCGCTCAAGGTCGCTGGAGTCTGTGCCAGAGCCACACAAAAACACAGGCCCCTACTTCCCAGCCCTGGCTCTTTCCATCACCCCCTACACAGAGCATGAGATCATCAGGCTGCGGTTCTGAACCTCTAGGAATGTGGGCCATCCTGGGAAACACTGGTGGATTCTCCCCCTACTGCGGGGCCCCTCCACCCCCGCCCCCCCCACCCCGGACCAGCAGGTACCCCCGCGGTACCTGCCTCCGGAGACCCCCTATCTTGGGGAGGGGAGGGTTGGCTCTATCACCCCGCCCCTCCCCCATCTCTGGATTCACCAGGTGAGAAAACTGGGCACCCTCAATGGCCCCTCCTCCAGCGCCCCTTAGGACTCTCTCGGGGATACTCTGAACTGCCACACATGTAGGGGGAAACCAAGAATCCCATCTCCCAGCCCTGCGGTTGGAGGCCTTCCCCATTCCCTCCCCTCCCCCTTGGAGGCTGGAATGTGACCCGCGGAGGGATCCCGCAGCAGCCGGGAAGGGCAGCGTTCCAGCTTGGTGGCTGCATTGAAAGGGGGGAGATGCGGCGGCGGCGGCGGCGATCGCGGGGACAACGAGGGATGGAGGGGGGAAGGGGAGAGGCCGCGGTGGCGCGGGTGGGGTACAGAAGGAGCCAAAAAAACCAGTCAGACTCCCGATCGCGCCAGATGGAGGCGGTCCCGAGCCTCTAGCCCCGGGTTTCCTGCTTCTCCCCTCCACCTTGTTCTCCCCTCCCTCCCGCAAACTTTCATCCTGTTGGGGGCTAAGACCTGGGGAACAAGTGTGTGTGTGTACTAGTGCCTGAGGGTCTGCCTGTGAGCCTGCGTGAGTCTGGTTGGTCGTGCAGTCGAGAAACTGTGTACACATGTGTGCCTAAGACGCTGGGCAACTGTACCTACATGACTGATGTGTGTGAAGGACTGTGTCTGCCCGTGCGTCTGAATCCGTGCGTGGGTGCAGTTCGTGTGGCTGTGTAAGCCGCAGGCACAGGTATGTATGTACCTGGGGCTCAGGATCTGTGGAACCTACTGCAATGGTGTGGATGTGATTTTGTGTCTGCAAGTCCATACATCTGAGTGGGTGTTCGATGTCCGCACATCTGAGTGGGTGTTGTGTGTGACTGTAAACTGCGACCGGGTACGCGTGCCCGCCCGTGGGTATTTCTGTGTACGTGTGCCTCTGTGTACACGTGAGGGGTGGGGTCTGCGCGGGGATTCCCGGCCCCCCACACTCACACCCACCAGGCCCCGGGAGGGGGCAGCAGCGGCAGCGACGGCTGCAGCCCAGAGACCCTCCTCCATGCCTGCCCCGCCCCCACCCCGGCCCCTACCTGCCGGCCGCTTCGCCGACCGCCCGAACCGCCAGAAGCTGCGGACCCGGGGACCGCTGGGGGCCTTCCTCTTGTGGTGTGAGTTGCCCATGGCTGGCGCGGGAGCCGGCGGGGAGCCCAAGCGCGGCCCAGCCAGCCCGGCCGCCGGGCCCGCAGCCCCGGTAGGGAGGCAGCGCGACGCGCGGGCGGACACCGCAGGCGCCCCCAGCCCCAGCTCAGCCACACCCCCGAGCTCTGCGGCCAATGGCCGGCCTGGGGGCGGGCCCGGACCAGGGGCGGGGCCTGGCGCGCGTCCCGTCGGCTCCGCCCCTCCCCGGACCTGGGAGACAGGCTGAGCCGCCCCGCCCGGAGCGCTCAGGGGAAGGCCGGGCGGGTCCAGGTGGGGCAAGCGGGTCGCCCACTCTCTCAGCCCAGGGCTTGCCTCTGAAGAGTGCAGTGGAGCTGGGAGAGCTAGGGACCAGGCTCCACGCAGGTAAGTTCGAAGCCCTGCTGCTGCTAAGCCCCACCAGCCACCACCCCGTGAGTGTCACGTGCCTGTGTGTACAAATATGTTGGACTATTTCTGTGGTTATGGTGTTCAAAATCATAGTAGAACCCTTTTATTTTGTGCTTACTATGTGCCAGGCGCTATGCTAATTGCTTTCATGCATTACATATCATTTCATCCACAAGACAACTGTGGAAATCATATCGATTTTACAGACAGGGAAATTGAGGTTGCTTGAAGTCAACTGATTCAAAGTCAAATAGCATTAAGAGCCAGGACTCAAACCCAGACCGACTCTGATACCTACTGCTCCATGCCACCACCTCTCCAGCTCATGTGTGTCTCTGAATGACCTTGAAGACATGTAATTGGACACCTGTGTATAACTGTGTGCTTAAATGTGGCTGTGTAGGCCGGGCGCGGTGGCTCAATCCTGTAATCCTAGCTCTTTGGGAGGCCGAGGTGGGCGGATCGTTTGAGCTCAGGAGTTCGAGACCAGCCTGAGCAAGAGCGGGTGGCACATGCCTGTAGTCCCAGCTACTTGGGAGGCTGAGGCAGCAGGATTGCTTGAGCCCAGGAGTTTGAGGTTGCTGTGAGCTAGGCTGACGCCAGGGCACTCACTCTAGCCTGGGCAATAAAGTGGAAACTCTGTCTCAAAAAAAAAAAAAAAAAAAAAAAAAATGTGGCTGTGTAGTTGCAAACCTATGTATGTATTTGTGACCTTAAACATCTGGGTTCCTCTGTGTATAATCAACTAAGTGTGACTGTAGCAATATAATTGAGTCTAGGCCAGGCAAGGTGGCGCACGCCTGTAATCCTAGAACTCTGGGAGGCTGAGGCAGGAAGATAGCTTGAGGTCAGGAGTTCGAGATCAGCCTGAACCCTGAGCAAAAGCAAGACCCCCATCTCTACTAAAAATAGAAAAAATTTAGCAAGGCATGGTGGTGCATACCTGTAGTCCCAGCTACTTGGGAGACTGAGGCAGGAGGTTCACTTAAGCCCAGGAGTTTGAGGTTGCTGTGAGCTAAGCTGATGCCACAGCACTCTATCATGGGCAACACAGTGAGATGCTGTCTCAAAAAAAAAATAATAATTGAGTCTGTTTTCATGTCTAGGTGTGTCCTTTTATGTATTTGCCTATGTAATCGTGACTATCTCAGAGTGGCTGAATATCACTGATTTTGTGTATTTAAGTGTATAACAGTTTGCCTATATGCATGTATGTGTAAATAAGTTTGTCTATAAGACTGTGTAAATTACCTGTGCTTTTTGTGTGTCGGTATGACTGTGCAACTGTGTTTGTTGAGTGTATCCCTATACCTACAGTTTGTGTGTAAATAATGGAACTTGTAGGTAAACATATGTGAAACACACACACACACCCCCGCCACCCCGTGTCTGTGTGCCTGTGAAGTTGTGTGCCTCTTACCCATCTCCCCTTAGACGAGTCTTTGTTTTTCAAAGTCCAGACCAACCTTTACCTCTTGTGAAAGCTTTCAAGGCTACCCAAGGCTCCCACCTCTGTGTCCTCACAGGTGCTCTTGTGCCCAGGGACCTGACCAGGGCCCCACTGCCTGGGCAGTGACTCTCCTTTACCATCACTCTGCCCCATCTCTGCAACTCTGAGCTGCATGCTGGGCAGAGCACTGGGCTGGGAGTCCAGAGCCCTCAGTTCTAGTACCCATGTGGCTCATCCTTTCTGCCACCTGGGCAAGCCTCTCCACTACACCACGCTGCCTCTTTTTCCCGGTGGCTCTAGGACACCCTGTTCCCTTCCTGTAAAATGGAAGCATCAGAGCTCATCCCAATCCTCTCCAAGGCCCATCTCTTGCTCAGAGTCTGAGGTTGCAGTTGCAGTGCAGTCCTTGAAGGGCTGGCATTTTATTCATCCATAGAAAATACACATTGAGCATATACTGTGTACCAAGCTGTGTGCACCAGTCTCCCCACTTTGCATAGAGAAGAGGGTCTTCGTATGGAAGCTGAAAAAGACCTCAGAGATCTGCTAGCCCGATTCCCTGGATTTACAGACAGGAAAACGCAGGCCCATAAAGAGGACAGCTGGTACAGGGAAGCAGAGGGAACACCCAAGGGTAAAGTCTAAATTTCTTGGCATGAATTGACTGAGGACAGGTATGCGAAGAACCTCAAAGGATGTCTGGAGTGTAGCAGGTGCCTTGGCCTTCACAGGAGGCCTTGTAGAAGCTGCCCCCGCACATCAGTTCAGCCTGATGTTAGATGTTAGATCTAGTAGGATTTGCTTTATGAATCTTGGTGCTCCTGTGTTAGGCACATAAATATTTGGGATTGTTGAATTGCTCTCTTTATCATTATATAATGACCATCTTTGTCTTTTTGTACTATTCTTCATTTACAGTCAACCTTATTTGATATGAGAATGACTGCACCTGCTTGGCATGAATTGACAGGGAATCTCCAACCATACCCTTCTTATTCTCAGAGCCCAGCCACACAAAGCTTTTTGCCATTCCCCAGTGTACATCTTTGGGCCTCCGCACCTCCTATCTCCTCTTCCACTCTTGCTGGCAGATGCCTTTTCATACTCAAGACCCTGCTCGACAGGCTGCTCCTCTAAAAGTCTTCCTTGCATCCCCTCCTCCCCCGGCTCAGTTCTCTGTGCTCCCACAGCCATTAGTGTTGCCCTCTGATACAGTACTGATCACACCTCAGCACTCCCCAGCACCTGGGTAACACTATTCTAGCACTTTTTTTTTTTTTAGAGAGAGACAGGGTCTCACTCTTGTCACCCAAGCTGGAGTACAGTAGCTCAATCATAGCTCACTGCAGCCTCCAACTCCTGGGCTCAAGCAATTGTGTGCCACTGTGCCTAATTTTTCTTATTTTTTGTAGAGACAGAGTCTCACTATGCTGCCCAGGCTGGTCTCAAAATCCTGGCTTCAAGCAATCCTCCTACCTTGGCCTCCCAAAGTGCTGAGATTACAGAAGTGATCCACCTCCCTGCTGGCTCATCCCAACACTTTCCTTCAGACAACAGCGCTTGCCTTTTCAACCAGAACAGTTTCCTCAAGGGCAGTAACTGTCTCACTCCTCTTAGCAACCCCAAGCTCAGCACAGAGCAGGTGTACCATATGTGTGGAATAGAAACTGGTGGTAGACTGGGCGCAATGGCTCACACCTGTAATCCTAGCACTCTGGGAGGCAGGAGAGAGAAGATCGCTTGAGCTCAGGACTTTAGGCCCTGAGCAAGAGCGAGACACTGTCTCTACTAAAAATAGAAAAAATTAGCTGGAGGTGGTGGTACATGCCTGTAGTCCCAGCTGCTTGGGAGGCTGAGGCAGGAGGATCACTTGAGCCCAGGAATTTGAGGTTGCTGTGAGCGAGGCTGACACCACAGCACTCCAGCCAGGGCAACAGAAAAAAAAAAAGAAACTGGTGGAGGTGGAGATGGTGGGCTTGGGTACTGTGTACTACTGTAGTAGTGATGATGGCACTTGTTTGCTGCTGGTGGTGGCAGTGGTGGTGTTGCACAGTGATGGAGCATATGGACCGGAACCACAGGACTGGGCCTGACTGCCTCCTGACTCTCTCGGAGAATGGTGGTGAAGGCCTCCACAGACTAGATACTTGGAGGAGTATCCCAAGCAGACAGGAGGTCCTACTTAGTAATCTTCCTACCAGAAGCCTGAAGGGAATCATGCACTTTGCAACAAGATTCTGGGTTTTAACCCTCTGTGGACTGAGCTGTCTCTATCTCCCCTTCCATGGCCCGCACACAGCCGGGCACCCTGTGAGTGGGGCTGACAGTCCTTTGTTGAAGCTCTCCCCTAGGACAGTGGAGCACACGGGCATAGAGCACAGTGGGGTATGATTATGGGGGAGGCGAACAGAGATTTCACCCCGCCTGCCCAAGGAAGCTGCAGGGATTTGGCTGACTTCTCCAAGTCAGCTACAGGGCTGGAGGTGGCCTTGGGGTGTAAACATGGAAGGTGTGTGTCCCTGCTCTGCCAGCCCCACCATGTTCACCGTGGCCCGAACAATATACAATGCCTCCTCTCATTAGATTTCTTCAGCATGTGACAGGCCGTGAGCAGCTGAGACAGCTTTGAGGGTCTGGAGAGAGAGGGATTTCCAAGGGGCAGGCAGGGAGGGGAGGCTCTCGATCTGCCTCTGCTGACAACAGTGTAGATTTTGGAGGCCACCAGGGTTCAGCCACCCCAGTCTGACAGACCTTGCTGGCAGCCCTGCTTCAGGAACTGCAGGGATCCAATGGTGGGGGGAGGACACACTGATCGAGCGCCCCTCCCAGGCCTGAGGGGAATTTCCAGAAGGGTGAGGGAGAGACAGTTGGAACCAGCCCCTGAAGGTGTCAGAGGTAGGGGAGGGAAGGGGAGGTACCCTTAGCCTTCACTTCCTTCTCAGTTCTTCCCACCCCTGGTAGAGGCACCTCCTGGGGACAGGATCTTCCTTTTAAAGTCTGAACAAAGGAGTGGGGAAGCTGCAGTCTGCCTGGCAGGTGTGGACTCCTGGTCTGCCAAAGTGTGACCTTGAGCAAGTCACTTCCTCCTCTGGGCCTCAGCTGCCCGTCTATGTGTGCCATGAGGGCTCCCTGTGACATCTCAGGCCATCAACTCGGAGCATCTAGGACCCAGGGATGCCCATGTCTGGGGCCCATATCAGATCACCACCTTTCCCAAAGCCACTTAGTGCCAGGCCCTGTGCTGGGCAGGGCAGAAGGAAGTGGCAGTCAACCCAGCCCCTGCCCTCAGGGTACTCAGAACAGTGGGCCATATCTGTGCCCACAGAACCCCCGATAGCTGGCTGTCCCAGGCCCTCGCAGGTGCCTTGCCTGAGTCCAGCGCCAAGTCCCTCAACCCCAGCTTCCCCTCATCCTTCAATTTCAGCTAAAGTGTCACCTCCCTGGGAAAGCCATCCCTGCTCACCCCCAGGGATCATGGGCTTTCTCCTTTGTCACACTTTTTGACCCATAATTCCTTGTTCAATGCCTGATCCCCCTCCACATATACTGAAATTGCTCGTGAGGACCAGACCTTGTCTCTCTTGTTCATCCTGAGTGCCTGGCACGTAGCAGGTACTTAGGAAATGTTTGTGAAATACATGAGTCAGGCTCCCTGTCCCATCTAGACCCTAGGCAGGTATTGCCCATCCTTACATAGGGGCCTGGGAGAGCTAGACAGAGCAGCCACCCTGTCACACATTCTTACTGAGGAACCCCAGGTTCCCCTATGGAAGCCACTCCCCTTTTGGATGTATCCCATAGCAGAGGAACTCTGCCCCATTACACTGGTCGAGGCCACAGGCTGAGGACACTGATATGCCCCTACACAAGAAGGTGGTGGCCAGGAAAGTATATACAGCCCAACTCTAAATCTCTTAAGCACCCTGCTCTTGAGTCTGGGGGCAATAATTTTTCCTGGGAGTATCACAGAGATGATGATGCCGCTGGGCCTTGAAGGATGAATAGGAGTTCACTGGATAGAAAAGTGAAGGGCGCCAGGCCCGGTGGCTCACACCTGTAATCCTAGCACTCTGGGAGGCCGAGGCGGGTGGATTGCTCGAGGTCAGGAGTTCGAAACCAGCCTGAGCAAGAGTGAGACCCCGTCTCTACTATAAATAGAAAGAAATTAATTGGCCAACTAATATATATAAAAAATTAGCCGGGCATGGTGGTGCATGCCTGTAGTCCCAGCTACTGGGGAGGCTGAGGCAGGAGGATCGCTTGAGTCCAGGAGTTTGAGGTTGCTGTGAGCTAGGCTGACGCCACGGCACTTACTCTAGCCTGGGCAACAAAGTGAGACTCTGTCTCAAAAAAAAAAAAAGAAAAGTGAAGGGAAGGGAA
>VSMD01033899.1:0-12326 GCA_008750895.1 Mirza zaza
CTGTTGTTTTTGTGTCCTGTTATCAGCTCTTGTTCCTGAAGAGAGAACTCTAGTGCCTCAGGTGGTGGGTGAGGCCCTGGGACTTCCAGGTGTGTCCTTTTCTCCCCTTCAGTGAGGGCTGTTCTAGGAGAGAGTCTCAGCGGAGCTGAGTTGGGTAAGCTCGCCCTCAGGCACCACCAATGTCGTCAGCAGGGGTCAAAGTTCTGTTCTCTGCTTCCAGGCAAAGGTGACAGGGAGGGGCTGGAATGGCTCCACTCAGTCAGAGAGTCTGCGTGTGGGGGTGGGGCTGTCCGAGACCCCCAGTCTGGAGCAGGCCTGGCCTCTTTCCACCGTCCCCAACTCCGAGGCTACTCCTGGTCCTCTGTCAGCAGGCCAGACCACACGCCACCAGGCCTCCCCTGGCTGTGATTCCGGTGGGAGGTTCCCTGCGTAGGAACGCCACCTGGGCTGGGCTCACGGCCTCCCTTTTGGGGGAGGGTTGTCCTCTAGGATGCTGATCTGCCCCTCAAGGCACACACACCTCAGCAGGCTATTCACCTATATCCCTTCTGTGCCCCGGGCAATGCGAGGCCTTGGTGCACCGGGTGTGGCCTGCAGGTCTGACCTCTGGGTCCCAGAGTTCAAACTTTGTCCCCACCAGGGAGACGAGTGCCTGTCCCATTCACCCACAGGGAGCCCAAGCTGGGTCTATGTCTCTCAACCTCAGGCTCTGCCCCATTCTCCTGGGATCACCGTGCTAGCAGCACTTGGGAGGGCTGGCGTGCAGAGAGCTCACAGTCTGAGTTCCCCTTAGTCAGCTATAGGGCCCCAAAAGGGAAGGTCCCGTTCCCTGGAGGTGCCTCCGGCTGGTGGCTATATTGTGTCTCTGTCTCTCTGGGCAGCCGCGGGTAGGGTCGGGGGAGGGGAGGAGGAGGCAATATGGCGTCTGCCACGCAGCTCGGGTCTGTGCACACGGAGGTGCCCCGAGGGAGTTGGGAGCCTGGTGCCGCATCCGCTACTGGCTTACCGCTTACTGGTGGCGTTTGTCGCTGGGCTGGTGTCTGCAGGTCCCTCCGCTTGCTGGGGAGCCCACCAGCAGTCCGGGATGCAGGGGAGGGGAAATGGCAGATCCACCTACCCTTCCCGCTGGTCTCCGGGCTGCTCCGGGGGTCCCAGCTTCCAGTTCTCCTCCGTGACCTCCTCCCGTGGAGTCTCCCGTGGTCTCAGGTACTCCTCCTGCCAACCCTCATCCGATGTAGGCTCGTCTTCTTGCTTCTTTCTTCTAATTTCTGCTAGAATTTGTCTTTTCTTCAGAGACACTCTGTCTGGCGGTGTTTCTCATCCGCCATCTTCCCCTTTCGGCATCATTCATTTATGTATAATTCTGTATGCAAGGTTCTGCATACCTTACAGGTAAATTAAACATTTACATATAAGAAAACCTTTACATATAAGTATTTTTGCATACATAATATGTATCATGTATGTGTGTGTGTATATGTGTCTATATGTATATACATAGAGAGAGCAAGAGAGAAAGAGAGAGAAAGCAAGCAAGAAACAAAAACATGTCCTACCTGATGTAGATTTCTAAAGGCTTAAGATTTTTATTCATGTCCTTATGGAGGATAAAGAGTATTGGCAACAGGAATTAATTACAGAATTTTTTCAGTCCTGTTTTGTCATTTTTGAAAAAAGCTTTATGACAGAGTATTGGTTATTTCTTTTGATGCTCTCTATTAATGTCACAAATCTGAAGGAGTCTGCTCTCTTTCTCATCGTGCATGTCTGATTATACATATCACATACAGTGCAAAGCATGCTAGACTTACACTCAAAATACTGTGTGACTCCAGAAGAGACCTTTAGTATTTCTATTTCTCCCTTTACTTGTCAACTGGAGATGCTAATTGCTAACTCTCTGGGTTGTTATGAGGCTTGAATGAGTCCATGATAGTGCTTTGTATATCTCTAGCAAGTTCTAATACAGCCAGAGACAGTACTATTAATGTTCATGATGGTAAGTCATTTTGATCTATTCGTGACCAGTAATTGCATTTTGTAGGCTAGATTTTACCCTAATCAGAGTTGAAAACAGCTTCTTGGATACTTCCCTCTCTTTGTTGTTCTGGGCACTAGAAAATGTGTAGGCAAGTGGTGAAACAGTCTTATTTAGAATGATAAAATTCCAAAACAGTAAAACCCTAAGAAACCACTGTATCTTTTGGATTGTGCTGAATATCTTTGGGTCTGGAATGATAGGCAGATGATTTTCAGGGTTCCTACTGCCAAATATTAGGTGTCAGGTTCCTAGTCACTACAATGTGGGTCCACAGTCTTTTTAAAATATGATCATGATTTTTTCTTTCATTCTCTTATATGAAATAATATTCTGGGCCAACAGGCTCATGATTCTTTGGCTTCCATTTTTATACCACCCCACCCTTCGGTACAGGAGGGGTTATATGTTTCATTACCATAAATGGAATAATGACACTGATTCAAATCATAAGAAGCTGGAAGCTGAATCTCACACAAGTTTTCAAGATTATTCCAGGATCATATATAACTTTAATTTGGAATGACTTGAGTGAGTAAAATTAATTTAGTTTCTAATTAATAAAAAATAAAGTTTAAACTGAAATCACAGTTAGAAAAATACTTTTTACATTATAGCTACAAAATTATACTATCAAAATATTAAACACCACATTATATCTGTCATGAAAAATAGGAGTGTCGTGGATCAAATACCTGGATTCAAATTATGACTCTGCCAATTCCTAGATATGTGACTGTGTTGGTTTCCTAACCAGTAATAGTACTGGTTGCAGGCTAATAATCTATAGTAACAGTACCTCACTGACAAAACTGCTGTGAGGATTAAGTGGATTAATACATGTAAAACACTAAGAACATTACCATAATAAGTGTTAGCTATAATATATTTATCATTGTTACCACCATCATCATTCTCCTCCTTTTTAGGAAGGGAAATCTTTTTAAATCCTCAAAATACATACTAATCATCTTACTGAACATTTGATCAGTTTTTGTCTCTACAAATTGAAAGTTGAGTTTCGACAAAATATTTTTTTATATTACTAGGAAGCATATGCAGGCACATTAACATAGCTACTGATCTCTGTTTCACTACGTTCCGGCACACTGAGAAAGTAAAGTATGTTTAAAAACTCCAAAGTGATACACTAACTTGTCTTCAACTTCAAAAACTTTATTTAAAGTACTTGGACAAGGAACAGAGCCTAGCAAGTGAAAACCGGAGTAGCAGGCAGGCTAACGGGTAAAAATCTAAGCAGATTCCTAGTCCTGTAGTCAAGCCAATATTGAGATTCACAAGGAGAGTAGGGGGCTCATTCTCAGGGCCCTGGATTTTGGTTCAATTCATGAGGTGCTGTAAGGTTGGGTACTCTACAAAAACTCTCTCCACTTTCTCTCCAGCTCTCCACTTTCTCTCCAGACCTGCTTGCTCTGAGCTATGCCAGAGAAGTTGTCAGCATTATATTTATCCAACACTGCCAGACTTTAGTGGCAGAAATATAACAAATCCAGACTTTCAGTTAAATGTTAAAGCCAGTATTAAGCCAAGTCCAATGCTGTGGGTAAATAGAACACCATCACTAGGGTCACCAACTCACTCCCATTTGCTCAGGACTTTCCCACTTTTAGCACATCAATTCCATGCCTGGGAATCCTCTCAGTCCCAGGAAAATGAAGATATTTGGTCACTCTAACCATCAGAGGGTAAATACTTGGATGCCAGAAAATTTGTAATATTATAAAAATTTTAGTTGTTAAAATTTTCAGGAGTCAAAATTTAAAAGTTTGACTTAGTAAAGGAATAATTTCTCAGCACTAACAACTTCTACGTTGCACATATGGTCACTAACCTGTACATGTGGGATGGGAACAGATGTTTACCTTCAACCATGGTCAATGGAGGAACAAGGTATTTTTGGCTAACACTGCCAATATAGGTGACTGCTCAAGGTGGCTTTACAGTCAAGATGTTCAGCTTTCTATATTTTCTTACAGTGATGGCTGAAGTAAAGACTTACTTCCTCTTCAATTCCTGGGCTTGAAAATGTAGTCATGATGATGGTGCAACTTCATTGA
Organism: Mirza zaza; assembly: GCA_008750895.1. Classification (NCBI taxonomy): domain Eukaryota; kingdom Metazoa; phylum Chordata; class Mammalia; order Primates; family Cheirogaleidae; genus Mirza; species Mirza zaza. Next base: position 4,117 of record VSMD01033899.1, read on the forward strand.
GGCAATCCCACAAACCAAATATTTCTCTATCTGAAAATTTTAATTATTTTTAATGTATAAAATTAACAGCTTTCACAATCAACATTAATTATTGCAGCATTTTACTCTGAATTCATAAATATATATTTATACCTTCACTGAAAGAATGTCAAAAAGTAATGCATACCCTATTTTAATCCTACCTACATCTAAAATGCTTACCCATATTTGAAAATGAATATGATAACAATAACAACATGCTCAAATGACATGATCCATTTATATTATTGATGTTGATATATTGTTTAGATATGAAGGTAACTTACAATCTCATAATCATTGATCACACATAATTTCAAGGATGCCAAGAATGACATTGCAGTTAGGTATTTAGTTATTTAACCTTATAAAGGCTGAGACTGAAGCCAAAGCTGAAGAACAGATATTGGCTAAATTCTGAGACCCAAAATCACATGTTGGTGCATGCCCATTTGGAAATAACTGAACACGAGCTTAAGAAGGCTTTTGGAGCCAAATCCCTATGAGCTTCCACTAGTGCTGTCCATTCTTGATTGCTTTTAATGCTGCTTCTCCCTTTGACCAGCCCGCTCACTCACTCATATCATACCTGAGGGCATTCAGTATCTCCGAGGACTATGGTAATGACCCAAGGACCTGCCGAGTTTAAAGTCAGATGGCTAGATTATAGGATTACACAAGGATGCCAAGAGAAGTGCACATGTAATGCCTTTACATGTTAAACATGTGTTATGGTTAATTTTATGTGTCAGCTTGATTGATTATGTGATACCCAGATAGCCGGTAAAACATTATTCCTAGGTATGTCTGTGAGAATGTTTCTGGAAGAGATTAGCATTTAAATTAGGAGACTGAATAAGAAGAGCAGCCCCACCAATGCAGGCAGACAATCTACTGAGGTTCTGGATAGAACAAAAAGGCAGAGAAAAGGCAAATTTGCTCTCTCTTTTGGAGCTAGGACATTTGTCTTCTCCTGTCCAGAGACCCATGTTCTTGATGTAACTCTGAGACTTACAGTGTTGACACTGCCTAACTCCACCCCCAGACCTTTGGTATCAGATTGTGTTACACCACTGTGGCTTTCCTGGTCTTCCATCCTGCAGATGACATATCATGGGACTTCTCAGCCTGCATAATTGTATGAATTCCCATAATAATTACCTTCTTACATACCTATATCTGAATCTGTATATCCTATTGGTTCTGTTTCTCTTGAGAACCCCAGCTAATACTACATGTTAACAGACATTTGAAAATATCAGAGTTCTCTAATCAATACAACAATTTTAGATTATTTGTAAAACTCATTCACCTATTGCTGGCCTTAACAAGAAATTAAACCCTGCTTACTGTTTCCTAACTCTGTATTCTTCTGCCCTTCATAACTAGATTCAATGATAGTTTCCATCTATGCTTTCATAGAAAACAGGATGTGTGTTAATATCTCCACCACTCACTCTTCTCCTACACCCACCCATCCCAAACTCAATTTTTCACTCTTTTTTAATCATGGTAAAATACACATAACATAATATTTACTGTTTTAGCCATTTTTAATTGTATGGTTAAGTGGTATTGAGTATAATTATATTGTGATTGTGTGCAATCATCACTACCATTCATCTCCACATCTTTTTCATCTTCTCCAGCTGAAACTCTGTATCCATTAAACAACATCCCTCCATTCTTCTTTCCCCCAACCTTCTGGCAACCATCATTCTACTTTCTATCTCTATGAATTTGACTGATATAGGTACTTCATATAAGTGGATTCGTGCATTATTTGTCCTTTTGTGATTGACTTATTTCACTTAGCATAATGTTCTCAAGGTTCATCCATGTTGTATCATATGTCAGAATTTCCTTCTTTTTACGGCTAAATAGTATTCCATTGTATGTATTCCATTGCATGTATGGATTGCTACCTAACATATATTGATTATTCATTCATCTACTGATAGACATTTGGGTTACCTCCACTTTTTGGTAATTGTGAATAGTGTTGCTATGAACATGAGCGTACAAATATGTATTCAATTCCTGCTTTCAGTTCTTTTGGGTGTAAACTCACAAAGGGAGTTGCTGGATCATATGGTCTCTGACCTACTTTTGATGAAACTTGGAATTATCAGTTTTCTCAAACCTAGTATGTAGATACCCAGACATGATTACTGACCCCCTGCTTTTCTATGTCTCTTTTATGGAAAAACCTGCTATTCCTGGGAACAATCCAGGGTTGTCCTTAAATATCCCAATTTCAACTTCTTTACCTTCTCTGTGCCCCTGCTCCCTGCCCACAGGATCAGGATTCTTTCAAGGGCTAAATTTTTAGTCACTTTAGTTTTTGAAAACCTTCCTTAAGTTTCCCCTCTAAGCGTGAAGCCCCACCACTGTGGTTTGAATGTATTTACCTCTTCAAAATTCATATATTGGAAGTGGCTTAATACCAAGGTGATGATTTTAAATGATGGGGTCTTTTGGGAAACGATTAAGTCATGAGGACTCTGTCCACATAAATAGATTAGTGCTTTTATAAAAGAGGTTGAAGGGAGCACCTTCGTGCCTTTTACTCTTCTGTCTGTTTCACCATATGAGGACACACAGCATTCATTTCCTCCAAAGAACACGGCAATAAGGTGTCACTTTCAACGAAAAGAGCAAACCCTTGTCAAACACCACATCGGCTGGTGCCTTAATCTTGGATATTCCAGCCTCTAGAACTGGGAGAGATAGATTCCTGTTATTTATAATTTACCCAATCTAAGGTATTTTGTGATAGCAACAGGAATAGACTGAAACACCCACCCTGCCAAACATGGACTGGTTCTCTTTGCTGATCCTCCAGGAGAATTAAGCAGGAATGATGAACCTAAGGGCCTGTACCTGTGGTAGGGTTTTGGGGACTGTGTTGAACTGGGTGATATATTTACTTAAGTCGGCAAATGCAAATTCCAATCAAGAAAAGAATCCAGAACTCAGAGTAAGAGCAGCAGAAATAGGTATCAGGATTGAAACCTCAGGCAAAACCAGGTGCAAAAAGTTATTCAGGGTATCAGAAGCCAAGAAAATCAGAAGCAGGTGAGTCAGTAGAGCAAATGATGAGCTGAAACAAACAGTTGGAAGATGTAATGAAAGAAAGTTTTTATGGGATTGTTTTCTTTGCATGCTGACCCCAAGGCTCAGACAAGGTTATGCATTTGGGGGCTGGACCTTGCTTGGAAGCTTAATAATGTGAATGTAGAGAACTCCAGAATGACAATTGTTCCTTGCTCAATCCCCAAACTTCAACCACTAACTGACACTACTGTTTCCTAATCAAAATGTGGACTGGAGCTCAATGACAAGAAAGCTGTGTCTGCTTTAGGCTCGGTTACAGGTGGAAATAAGCTTGCCCTAAACATTAGTAATCAGGGGCTTGGACCTAATCTGGCTTAAATTTATGCTACCTCTGTAGTCTGAACACTTCCAAGCCAAGAATTAGATGAAAATAGTCCAGACTCATAGTATCCTAGGGCACTTTGCAGAAACAAATGCAAAACCTCCACCTAGGCCACTCAGGATTCCCAGGTAATATTCAGTGAGATAATGACAGAGATTTTAGGAATTAAAAGAGGCATTTCACATTCAAAAAAACAACCTTTGTGGAAAAGAATTTGGAGATACTTCAAAAAGCTGGAAATAGAAATACCATTCGACCCAGCAGTAGCATTGTTGGCTATCTACCCAAAAGAGCATAAGACATTCTATTACAAAGACAGCTGCACCCAAATGTTTATGGCAGCACAATTCACGATTGCATGGTCATGGAAACAACCCAAGTGCCCGTCAATTCATGAGTGGATAATTAAAATGTGGTATATGCTCACAATGGAATATTACTCAATTCTAAGAAACGACAATGAGCTAGCACCGTTTATGCTATCCTGGATTAAGTTTAAGCCCATTATCCAAAGTGAGGCAACACAAAATCTGGAAAATGGGCTCCACATCTACTTGCCATCAAATTGGTACTGACTGACTAAAACTATGGTGCTCAAATGGTGGTAGTATACACCAGGGATTCGGTGGGGGGGGGAGACGCACATCTTAGGGATGTGGCGAGCATTGTGGAGGGGAAGGGAATACCTCTAACCCTTCTTACGGAGAGGCAAAGATATACAATGTAACAAAAATGTCAAAAAAAACCACTTTTATCAGGTGGTGGGCAGGGTTGGGGGGGAAAGGGTGTATACTTACATAATGGGTGTGGTATTCACCACCTGGGGGTTGGACATGCTTGAAGCTCTGGCACGGCAGGTGGGAGGGGTAGTAGGGGCTATATATATAAACCTAACAAAATTCGTACTCCCATAATATGATGAAATAAAAGGAGGAAAAAATAAACAATAGTGTTTTCATTATGTTGTTAAATGGATCATATAAAATTTCCACAAATAATTCTTTCAATATAATCACAAGGGGAAAGTCACAATAGACAAATTTATATCCTCCCCTCAAAATATAGTGGTTATATTATCCATTTTTTTAGTTACTGACAAATTAAAATAAATTCCTTACTCAATTAAAGTTATTAATTAGTTCATATCAGGTAACAGTAACATCTATTAGTTCTGCTGTCTTCTTCATACATATGTATATATAAAATTAATTGTACTTTGAATTATTTTTTTAAATTTTTATCTCATATATTAAAGGGGTTCAAGTGTTTTTATTACATGGATGAATTGTATAATGTTGAACTCAGGATTTTAGTGTGCCCATCACCAAAATAGTGTATATTGTACCCAGTATGTAAGTTTTTATCCCTTATCCACTCCTACTCTTGCCCCTTTTTGGTTTCAAATGTCCTTTACACCACTTTATGGCCATGTGTACCCATCCTTTAGCTCCCCATTATTAGTAAGAACATGTGTTTGTTGTTCCATTCCTGAGATACTTTACTTAGGATAATTGTCTCCAATTCCATTCAATTTACTGCAAAAGACATTATTTCATTCTTTTTTATGGAAGAATAGTACTCCATGGTATATATGTGTATATATATATATACACACCACATTTTTTTTTGAAACAGAGTCTCCCTTTGTTGCCCAGGCTAGAGTGAGTGCCGAGGCATCAACCTAACTCACAGCAACCTCAAACTCCTGGGCTCAAGCAATCCTACTGCCTTAGCCTCTCGAATAGCTGGGACTATAGGCATGTGCCACCATGCCCGGCTAATTTTTTCTATATAAATATTAGTTGGCCAATTAATTTCTTTCTATTTATAGTAGAGATGGGGTCTCGCTCTTGCTCAGGCTGGTTTCGAACTCCAACCTTGAGCAATCCACCTGCCTCGGCCTCCCAGAGTGCTAAGATTACAGGCGTGAGCCACCGGACCCGGCCTATACCACATTTTCTTAATCTACTCATCAATTGATGGGCACTTTGGTTGATTCCACATCTTTTCAATTGTAAATTGTGTTGTGATAAACTTTCAAGTGCAGGTGTCTTTTTGATATAATGACTTATTTTCCTTTGGGTAGATACCAATAGTGAGATTACTGGATTGAATGATAGGTCTACTTTTAGTTCTTTGATGAATCTCCATACTGTTTTCCATAGAGGTTGTACTATTATAATTTATAGTCCCACCAACAATGTATAAGCATTCCTTTTTGCCCACATTCATACCAACATCTATTGTTTTTTTGGTGTTTTTTAAATAATGGCCATTCTGATAGGTATAAGGTGGTATCTCGTTGCGGTTTTAATTTACATTTCCTTGATGATTAGTGATGTTGGACATTTTTTCATGTTTGTTGATCATTTGTCTATCTTCTTTTGAAAAAACTCTGTTCATGTCTTTTCCCACTTTTTAATGGAGTGTTTGTTTTTTCTTACTGATCTGATTGAATTCTTTGTAGATTCTTTGTCAGATGTACAGTTTGCAAATATTTTCTCCCAATCTGTAAGATGTCTATTTACTCTGTTGATTATTTCCCTTGCTGTACAGAAACTTTTTAAATTTAATTAAGTTCCATTTATTTATTTTCATTGTTGCTGTATTTGCCCTTGGGGTCTTAGTCATAAATTCTTTGCTTAGGCCTATGTGTAAAAGAGTTTTTCCTATGTTTTCTTCCAAAATTTTTATGATTTCAGGTCTTACATTTAAATCTTTAATCCATCTTGAATTAATTTTTGTATATTACAAGAGATAGGGATCCTCTTCCATTTTTTTATATGTGGATATCCAATTTTCCCAGCACTATTTATGGAATAGGGCATCCTTTCCCCAGTGTATGTTTTTACCTGCTTTGTAAAAAATCAGTTGGTTTTATTTCTGGGTTCTCTATTCTATTCCATTGGTCTATATCTCTAGCTTTATACCAGTCCCATGCTATTTTGGTTACTATAGCCTTGTAGTATAATTTGAAGTTGGGTAAAGTGATGCCTCCAGCTTTGCTTTTGCTTAAGACTGCTTTGGCCATTCAGGTTCTTTTGTGGTTCCATATGAAGTTTATGATTATTTTTTATAAATGTGTGAAAAATGATGTTGGTATCTTGATGGATATTTTATTGACTATGTAAATCACTTTGAGCAGTATGGACATCTTAATAATGGTAATTCTTCTAATCCATGAGCATGGGATGTTTTTCCATTTGTTTGTGTGATTTCTTTCATCAGTGTTTGGCAGTTCTTCTTGCAGAGATTTTTTTATCTCCTTGGTTAAGTAAATTCCTAGGTATTTTATTTTCTATGCACCTGTTGTAAATGGTATTGAATTCCTGATTTGACACTCAGCTTGACTGTTATTAGTATATAGAAATGCTACTAATTTGTATACATTGATTTTGTAACCTGAGAATTTGCTTAATTTATTTATCAATTCTAGGAGTCTTTTGGTGGAGTATTTAGGGTTTTCTAGGTATATGGTCATATTGTAGGCAAACAGGGATAGTTTGACCTCCTCTTTTGTGATTTGGATTCCCTTTAGTTCTTTTTGTTGCCTGATGGCTTTGGCTAGGACTTTCTATTTCTATGTTGAATAAAAGTGGCAAGAGTAGCCATACTAGACTTATTCTAGTTTTTAGAGAGAATGCTTTCAACTTTTCCCTATTCAGTATGATGTTCATGGTGAGTTTGTCATATATGCTGTTTATTATTTTGAGTCATGTTCCCTCTATGCCAAGTTTGTTAAGAGATTTTATCATGAAGGGGTACTGGATTTTATTGAATGCTTTTTCTGCATCATTTGAGATAATAATATGTTTTCTGTTTTTAATTCTGTTTATGTGGTGAACCACATTTATTGATTAACTTATGTTGTATCATCCCTGCATCCCTGTGATGAACCCCACTTGGTGAATTATCTTTTTGATGTGATAATGAATTTGCTTTGCTAGTATTTTGCTGAGGATTTTTATATCTATGTTCATAAAGGATATTGGTCTGTAGTTTTCTGTTATTGTTGTGTCCTTTCCTGGCTTGGATATCAAAGTATTACTGGCTTTGCAGAATGAGTTAGGGTGTATTCCCTCCCTCTCAATGCTTTAAAATATTTTCTGTGGAATAGGTCACAGTTTTTGTTTGTTTGTTTTTTAGGCTGGTAGAATTCAGGTGTGAATCAGTCCAGTCCAGTACTTTTTTGGTTGGGAGATTTATCATTCCTGTTTCAATCTCACTACTTATTATTATTCTGTTTAATCTTTCTATTTCTTCCTGATTCAGGCTTGGGTGGTTGTGCATTTCCAAAAATGTATCCATTCCTCTAAGTTTTATGGAATGTATGTATAGAGGCTTTCATAGTAATCACGAATGATATTTTCTATTTTCATGATAGCAGTTTTAATGTCTCCCTCCCTCCCTCCCTCCCTCCCTCCCTCCCTCCCTCCCTTCCTTCCTTCCTTCCTTCCTTCCTTCCTTCCTTCCTTCCTTCCTTCCTTCCTTCCTTCCTTCCTTCCTTCCTCTTCCTTCCTTTCTTTCTTTCTTTCTTTCTTTCTTTCTCTTTCTTTCTTCCTTCCTTCTTTCCTTCCTTTCTTTTTTTTTTTTTGAGACAGAGTCTCGCTTTGTTGCCCAGGCTAGAGTGAGTGCCGTGGCGTCAGCCTAGCTCACAGCAACCTCAAACTCCTGGGCTCAAGTGATCCTCCTGCCTCAGCCTCCCGAGTAGCTGGGACTATAGGCATGTGCCACCATGCCCGGCTAATTTTTT
>VSMD01033912.1:0-85548 GCA_008750895.1 Mirza zaza
ATCACTCAAGGTCAGGAGTTCGAAATCAGCCTGAGCAAGAGCAAGACCTTGTTTTTACTAAAAATAGAAAGAAATTAATTGGCCAACTAAAAATATATAGAAAAAAATTAGCCAGGCATGGTGGTGCATGCCTGTAGTCCCAGCTACTCAGGAGGCTGAGGCAGCAGGATTGCTTGAGCCTAGGAGTTTGAGGTTGATCTGAGCTGGGCTCAGGCCTAGACACTCTAGCCCTGGCAACAGAGTGAGGCTCTGTCTAAAAAAAAAAAAAAAAAAAAAAGTGCTTTATATATATTATCTCATTTAACCCTCATAACAACCCTTTAATATTGATATTATTTTTATCATTCTCCCCACATTCCAAGTGAGGAACAATGGCCGACCTCCTGGGGCAACAGCACCGTGTCTGACTACAAGTGAGGAACAAAGGCGCAGGAGGCTAATTTGCCCAAGGTCGATGGTGGCTAAATGGTAGAGTCAGGATTTGAAGTCAACAGTCTTTAACTCTAGAGTTAATGCTTCTAACCATTACTAAGCTTTGCAATAATAGGAAGGTCAGGGAATTTTGGAGAAAAGCTAGTTGTTCCAGGTGTATGGGAGGATGATGGTCAGGGCCTCATTGTGGCCAGGAGGAAGGAGACGAAGATAGTCAAGACATTTGCTACCTTAGGTAGAAGAGTAAGAATCCTCAGCTGCTGTGATTCTGGATGCCAGCCAGTTAAACCACAGGAAAAAGACACCCAATCTAGTCCTAGTATAATGAAGTGTTAGGAGATACAGTAAGAAAGACTTCTAAAAGGACTTAAGAATTAAGGAGGTAACAGAAACCAAACTGACAGCTGGGCGGGAGGGTTGGGGGGCATGTGTTATAGTAAAGCCAGTCATGTGCCAGCCCTTGTCTTCTGCCCGGAAGCTGTGAGTGCAAACTCAGGATCTGAACACAAGGCCAGACAGGTGCACTATTGCTGCATGTTCATCAGCTCAGGCTTACGAACTATGGTGAGCAAGCTGTCCTGCAAAATTATTCAGAGTGCCTCTGGGCAATGGAGCTACAGGGAGGGCTTAACGACTACTTCAGATTGCTGACTTATTAACTAGGGATATTTAAAATACATAACACTCTTTAATAATTATCTTTCTTTTATTATAATAATAAAACATGGAAAAATGTACATAAGTCTTCAGAAACTTATGACATATGAAAAAACTTGAATATGAAGTTATAAGTGGCATATTTTCCCTAAAATGTCCATGTAAGCATTTTCTTTCTTTGAATATCCTAATTGTCATTTTCTCAGTTTTTCATTTTTTCAATTCCTTTTTGTGTTGGTAAAAAATAATTAGGGAAAATTATAAAAAATTATATAATTAATAAAGGACAAATGGAATGAAAAGATAATGTTTTATAATAACTGGGCCAGTTGAGATAATATAGATGAGAGAAATGGCTTGCCTGCTATGATATGTTTTTGCAAGAGGTGAAAATAAACTAAGTTGAGAACTCTTTTATTTTTCCATTTAGGAAAACATTTATTAAGCACCTGCTATGGGGTGGGATCTCAATGGGAGATAGAAGGAAAAAATAATACAAACAAGATTCAGCATAGGCTTCAAGGAATTTATAATTTCCTCCAGTTATTTGGGGCCTGGTGACAGGGACTGACAGTTTGGCTGTTTTGAGGTGTATATTTCCTACTTGAAAGTATAGACTGGGCCTCTCCCCCAAAATATCTTCTCTCATTTACCTGGCGCTCGTATATAGGGCCATATATCAGGATGGAGTCAGGCAGAATCACGGGCTGATATCAGATCTCTAGTCTGATACATTAAGCAATGCTTTTCACTCTCTCCTTCAAAAATGTGCAAAATACATGTTCATTACAATATTAAATTTCTGTTTTTCTAATCATTCTTAAAATGGAACATGGTTGAGCCAGCTCTGTATAAACTGGCCCTGTTTTCTACTTCTGTTGAAACTGCTTTTAGAAGTTGAAGTATGTAGAATGTTTTTAGGGGAGTACTCATGGCTTACACTGATTGTTTTTCACTTCGGAAAAAGGCTAAGACAACTGTGTCCAGAATTGAGAGAGCAGAAATTTGTAAGAAAGTGAGATACAATTTTGGATTGGCTCCTTAGACCAAATGCTATCAGTTTGAAAAATAGTATAATCTGTTGATATGTCAAGAGGCAACCTGACCTGATTTTTGTCATTGTCCTTAAAGCTACTCCAAGTAGAACTCCTGTAAAATCTATGTAAAAATAGTGGATTTACTAGGCAAATTCAGCTTCCTGAAAAGCACAACAATACCCCTTTCCATCCAGAATGACTCATCTGAGTGGCTGTTACATAAAAACTCTGAACCATGCACTGACTAAAATTCATTTTATGGGAGCTCTAAGCTGCGGCTAAACCTCACCCTGATCCTGTCCTTAGAATCATATATCAGGGCTAATAAATTTTTAACAAGCAAACCCTGCTGCAAGGGTTAAATCAATGTACAGTGAAGAGTGGATTGGTTTAACCAAATTGGCTGAAACGACTAGAAAATGTAGATGTTTTGATGGTGGAAAAAGAAGAGTATGAATCTTTGCACACTATCTGGAAAAGCAGGTCTGCTTGGGTGTGAGTGAGCACTTGAGGAGGGGTGGGACCAAGATCCCAAGATATGCTTCGAGATTGTACATAGGTTATATGAAAATACTATACCATTTTATATAAGGGACTTGAGCATCTGTGGGTTTTGGTATCCATGGGAAAGACTTGGAACCAATTCTCCATGCATAGAGGGATTACTGCGTAGCTGGCTTCTAGAGATCAGTAGGCCCTTCTCCTAAAACAGATTATGTAGTCATCCATATAGGCTCCTTCACTAACCAGTATGTACATTTGGACAAATCACTCAATTTATTTCAGTGTTCATCTGGCCAGAGCTTTTTCCTCATCTGCAAAATGAAGGCCCTGGACTTCTTGATTTCCAAGGCTTCTTCCAGCTCTACAGGTACATATTTCTAGGTGGGATCCTTTGTGTTTCAGTGAGGTCCAGGGAATGCCAGTGATGTCCAGAACCAGATGTTTTGGTTGTTCTGTTCATCACAAATGATAAAGGGCATCCTGATAAAAGAAAGGCAAAAAAAAAAGGGAGACTGGATATGTGTTCCTAGCTTAAAACAAACTCTACATTTGGGTGGGCAAAGTGAGGCTCATTTGGTTTAAGATGTCCAGAGTGGGTGGGGTTCTTTATGTCACCTCGCACCTTCAATTACACAGGACTGGTAGAATTGTGGTGAATCTGTTAGAAGAGTCAAATAAAACATGGTTTAAGCCTTAAAGAGTGAAATCGGCTGTAATAGAGTGACATGTTTCTTTTAATTTGATTGAAAGATTTAACTTTGTCATTCTTTACTTAAAATTAGTTCTTTACATTTTTCATATAAATAAATCTTCTTTTATTAAATTTTGAGAAGTAAGTTTTATACATAAAACCTGGAATATTAATGTGGTTAAATCTTTTATTTATATGTCTTAAATATTTCTACACTCTAGTTATGTTAAGTCAAGGATGTGTACCTAATATTGTGAGAATATGGCAAATGGGGTAAAGAAGGAAATAGTTTATAAATTTTAAAGTCACTGAAATTAATAGAAGGAAATACACAGGCCATTTTTATATAATCAAATGCACATGATTAGTTTCCACTTGCATCATGGGTGTGGATCTGAAGGCAACATGGAACAGAGAAGGAGCCAATTCTAAAGATGTTTATTTTTTCAGCATATGAAGAACATATGGGATTAACTATATAGAAGCATACATCTGAAATTAAATAACTGCATCAACAAATTAATATTCAACTCTTCAAGGGCAGAGAAAATTTTATTCAGTTTTCAATTATTAGTATTTCCATCAGTACTTGCTACATAAAAGGCATTTGGTACATTTTGGGAGAGGAGGTTGGGACACAGATTAATTTTGCTTGTCATCCGAGGAAGAAGTAATAACCATTTTCAAAAAGTAATAATCTATAAATGAGAACAAGATCGCTTTATTGAGTAAAGTTGAGTTACTTTTTTAAAAAATTTTTTTGATAATTATTTTATTTTTTAAAAATATTTTATTCTATATTGCTTTCCACAGATGAGTTACTTCTTTAACAAATATTTATTCTTCTACTTCAATGTGCTGGATAATGTACCAAGGCTAAGATAGCTAAAAAGAGAAATAGCTAAGACATTCCTTGCCCTTAGGGAATATTTGATCAAATAGGGTAGATAAAATGTACACAAATAATGACAAAGACATAGAGTGATGCAAAGATTTGTTGTGTAAATGTTCAAGGAAGGTAGAACCTTCAGCTGATGGCAGCTATTGAATACCTATGACATGCTAGGCAGTTTACAAATCATTTCTCTTACATGGTGGACATTATTATACCTGCCTCACAGATGATGAAACTGAGGCTCAGAAAGGTATGCCCATGAAGAATTCAGAGCTGGTACTTTGTACTGGCTATATGGTGGAATTTTTTTCCTCCAGGGCCCATGGTCTTTAATTACCACAGGATGCCTTTCTGGAGAAGCTGAGGTTTATGCAGGAAGTAACCCTGGGACTGGACTTTGACAGACTTTACTCTGGTGACGTTCTTTCCTATAAAAGTTCCCCTTCGAGTGAGCTCCTGAGGCCACATCAGTGCTCTGTGACTTTCCTTCCCTCTCCTCCTTAACACAGTGTGATAAATACGGTGACAGAGATGTGTCCAAGGTATTATGAGAGCACAGCATTAGGGCACCTAAGTAAGAGAGCCTACATCCAATAAGACTTCATGGACAAGGTAATGCTGCATTGCTAAGTAGTGATTTTAAATATCCTAAGAAGGTCAGACTTACATTTGTTTTTCAATATTTGCTTTTAACCATCTTTGAGAGCAGTTAAAACATATGCTGCAATTTAAAGAAACACATGGTAATTCTGTACCCTGTTCAGTTTCATGCTACAAAATATAATAAATGCATTAATATTTCCTCTTAGGAGTGAAAATGTTTGGGGAAGCAGTAAAAGCTTGTTTGCCAAACAATAAAATATTTTATTTCCTTAGAAAATAACCACATAATCTGACAGGAAAAATTATTGCAAAGCTATAAGAGTATCTATTTGGCCAGCGTTAAGTGGTATCAACATTGCATTTATTCTCTTATTTGCTTCTAAGTCTTGGAAAATGTGGCTGGTCTTTGTCATCAGATAAAATTGCTTTTTCTTTAGTAGAAGACACAGATTTTTATCTTCAGGAGACAATAGAGAACTTTTATATGCATATCTGAGCATCGAAATAAATCTTCTAGAAATACCCTCGAAAATCTTTCAGATGTATGGCTGCATTTGAAGATCTTTATTTTTTGAGGTATGAAATTCTATTTTTTCTTTCTTTTTTTTTTGAAAAAGGCAGTATTTTGTTCTTGATACAGATATATCTGATTTTTTAAAAATCTGAATAAATTTTAATCACAAAGGCTAAATTAGTTAATTAGCACTTTATCCATCACTAACATGAGCAACATGGAGAATCTGAAATGAAAGGATCACACTGTTTCAAAAGAGCCAATCACTATAATACATTTTTATAAGTCTACTTTTTTTCCTTCTTTCTTTTAATAAAAGATGTAAGAGAGCAACATTTTAGAAGCAACTACTTACCTTGATGAAAGACACAATCTTCAGGACTGGGAAACTACTTAGTGTACCTCACCCACTCACATAATTCTGGTTCCAAGGGCTAGTTCCTGGGACCATAAAATGTTATAACTCTGGCTTTGACCAATTCATAATTTGTAATAAACCAGATGGAACACGGGGTAAAATTTGTTTTTGTACCATTTAAACAGGGGTGAAAAAAATTTGAAGCAGCTTGATGTTATAAATAAATCTGCAGATGAGATGTTTAAGATGATAAACAAAAGAACAAGTTATTCTCAAACACTTTAGAAGTATGGGCTTAAATAAAAAGATGATCCATGTGCAAATTATTTCAACCTATTCTGAATCCTGTGCTATTTGGAATAAATTTGAAAGGTTACTCAGTGGTATTCTAGTTTTATCACCTTAAACATATTTATTTGAAAATACTTTGCCAAAATTTAATTAGTAAGTAGTAAAACTACCTTTTTTTCTTTATTTTTTATTTCTTTGTTTTTTCTTTTTAAAACTACCTTTCTTAAAGCACTTTATAATTCCTACCATTCTTTCCAGAAAAAAATCCAAATCAATGTTTTTCAAAAGAATAACTGTAAATTATTTTGAATAGCTTTATTTATCTTTTTCTTAGATTTTACCCTCTTTTTTTTTTATTTTAGCGTATTATGGGGGTACAAGTGTTAAGGTTACTTATATTGCCCATACCCCCTCCCCCCTCGAGTAAGAGCTTCAAGCATGTCCATCCCCCAAACGTTGCACATCTTACTCGTTGTTTTACCCTCTTTCTAAATATATAATTTTGAAGATTTAAGAAAAATATATTGAACATTCTTTAGGCCTGGCCCAGGAGTGCAGAATAGCAGAGAGGTGGAGCTGGAGCCAGTCTTGAGACTTAGCCTGTGAACAGACCGGATGACAGAGTGTGAGTGGTACTAATCCAAGAAGTAAATTAGGGTAGCCACAACAGTATGATAAAAGAAACAGGAAGCACTGGTGCCTTAAGAGGGCATCCTGGGAGATCTGTGGAGCAGAGTAAGAGGAAGTTGAGTGGTGTTTGATGAGCATGAGTCCAGACAGTCAGTTGCAGGGAAGTTAGTCAATAGACCCCAGGATCCAGGTCCCTGGCAGGGGTTGGAAAGAACAAGGCAAGACTCATTGCTAAATAGCATGTGTAAGAAGGCAGGTGACTAAGATAAACGACTAAAGAAACAGAATCAAGGCAGAATATACAGAATTACGGAATTTTGATGCTGGTGTAGTGGACACTTGTCTTGCTGGACAGTCTCTGTTCCCTTTCTTCCTACCTCAGTGTCCTTTGAAAAACCAGCCATATGGTCAGCATGGAATTGACACCCCCACTGGATTAATCAAAGTGAATATTAGGACTTCTACTAAGACTGTTGAAGTGCAGATGCTTTCTTCCCTCACTGGTACTATTGCTGTCATTTTTGGTACCATGAAAAGAACCATTTTGAGGAAAAAGCTGATAAAAGGAAATAGGAAGAACTGGAAATTTGCAGAGAAATGAAGACAAAGCCCTAAGGACATAGTAAACCTTGGATCATGTGATGCCTAAAGACAGCATTATCCCTGGACTTTTTAGTTGCTTGGACCAATGCATTCCTTTTTTGTTCCAGCCATTTAGTTTGAGTTTTCTGTTACTTGTGATTGAAAGCTACTGATACATTAGATTTTGGCCAGGAATAATGAAGAAGCCCAGTTGTTACAAAATGATTCACAGTGGGCACACAAGTCTCAGGAATAAGACCAAAGCCTTGTTAGGATTTTGGAGACTTGAGGTTAGAGGTAATCTCATGTTAAATCCCAAAGTTCTGGACAAGAACTATTTAAATTTTTTTTTGCTGAAGATTAGGATAGGTGCTAGAATTTAAAGTGAAAGTTCAGCCTGCAGAGGGGAAACAAATTGGATGAGAAAGATGGGATAAGAGACAGGCTGGGCCTGACTCTATTTATAGCACCCCTAAATTTGATTTATTCTTGGAGTTGGGGACAAAGTTTTTGAGTGGGACCCAAACTCTAATTTGATAATGTAGGACAAAGTCAAATAAATGCATATGCAAAAATTAATTAAATATTTAAAAATAAATTTATTTTATAGCCAATATCTATACCAAGTAAGGTAACCCTATGTAATCAATCATTTTACTTATTTTAAGGTGGGTACCAAGAGTAAACATAAAAAGAATATGGCAGTAATTATAATTAAAAATGTAATTTCTTTGCTATTCTTTCTCAGAGAGACTATACCTATCTTGTTTATTTTTATATTCCCAGTGTTTAATACAAATATTATTTGATCAGTTGAATGGATGAGCTGATTCTCTTGCTTTGGATTTCCTCTGATGCGGGCCTTGACACAGGACTTGGGTGGAGGTGGTTTATTTGGGATGTGAACTCGAGCCACTAAGTGAGGTAGTAAAGAAGTGAGACAGGAAAAGGAAAAGAACAAATAAAAGATGTGTAATAAACCAGCTACCTTTGTAGGCAACTGTAGTTTAATCCCATTGGAATTGTCCTACTGGCTGGGACTTTGCCTACTATGACCCACCCCCTGCTGGGTGGAGATTGACTCCATCCCTGGAGGTTAACTCACTCACATTTTGTGTAGTGACTGTCTGTGGTAGGGCCAAGTTCCCATGGTGTAGAGAAAACTCTCAGGTAGAGGAAAGGAAAGAGCCAAGAACCTGAGAAGGGAAGCTGTCTGTGCTAGAAACCATCTACCACAGTGACAGGTGAACTCAGAACAAGGTAAAGAGGGCATGGAGTGGATGCCAAAAGCATCTTCCACACTGCTACTCAGAACGTCTTGCTTTTGTCTGGCCATTATCTCTTACCCACATCTTCAGGTCATGGCAGAGGCCCTCCATTTGGTGCGCTGATATTTCTCCACTCCATGCATTTCTTGTGTGTCTGCCTGTCAGGAACTACTAGATTCCATTATACTGCCCTAGAATTGTATATGTGGGCACTGGGAGAAAGAAAAGTTCTTTCTTTTCTATGAGTTCAACTAACTAGAATAATATAAACCTGGAGTTATCTGTAGCCTTCCTTCTCCTTCCGCAAGAAGAAAGCCATCTATATAGCATGAGAGAATGAATCCAATGTATTCAGAGTGAAGCAAAGCCAAGGAACGGAGAGAACCATATAGACAGGGTTGAGTTCTTAGATACAGTCATTCCATGTATGATCTCCTCCTGTTAGGAAGGTACCTTACCAGTAACTAGAAAGCAAAAAAAAAAAGAAGGTACCCCTGACCTGTTGAGTCTCATGAAGAAATCAGTTTTCCACTCCACCAGTCACCCAATTTTTTTCTTTGCATATGCTAAGTTGAATTCTTTCACTTACAACCAAAAAAGTATTAACCAATATACTTGCTTCAATATGCATATTTATTCCACAGTGTGGCACATTGTGACATACAGCAACCATTATTTCCTAGGAGGCTGAGAATCCTAAAATGAGCTACACGTACCTTATCTCTATGAATGGAAAAGTAACAGCTGGGAAGAAAATAATTTATTTTATCTCTGCTCTAGAAATAGAAGAAAAATGACATAAATTTTGTGTGGTCTACAGAAGAGTAAAATCTCTTTAAAAGGTCCTGGGTCTAGGGCATATAAATGTGGGTTTTATACACAAGTTTTATTTTGGACATAAAAGCACACAGGGACTGTGGCAGGAAGAGTCCATTGAGGAGAACGTTGTATCAGAAATGTGTCCTTGGCTTTTGTGTGTTCTTCTAAATATATGTATTTTTTAATTTTAACTTTTATTTTTAAAAAATAATTAAATACACTTTCTTTTCTTTTTTCTTTTTTTCCTTATGGGCCTACATTGTGAACAAACTAAATATTTTTTTAAAAGCTGTTTTACGAGATAGTTATTATCTATTAAATAATACTTCACAATGACATCTTAAAATAAATGCACCTCTTTTCCTCAACGTTTTAAGTCAACTACTAGAAACAAGTTTAAGAACTAAACAATGTGGTAACATCATTACCTACCTTATAAGTCTTTTTTTTCTTTCTTTTTCTTTTTGTTAAACAGAAAATTATTATACTTCTCTCAATCTGCTCCTATGAAAACCCTGTTTATATACTGCTTGATTTTCTATTTGGCATTTTCATGACACTTGTTCAAATTGACAAAACAGATTCAAATAATTTGTATTTATATACACCACCCAGGATGAGTTTTCATGTAAAAACAGCAAACCAGTTTTTTTTGGGAAACATAAAAAATTGACTTATGTATAATTCTGATGAGAAACTGCTGTGTTTAATACAATTAAACACCTTTTTAAGTAGTGTAGGTTGGCCAGGGATTGTGCTAGATCCAAAATCATAGGCTGCTTATCCAGGTCTCACATAAAGCCTGGCAGATGATCCTTGTTATTAAAGAAGCACTGCCAGGAAATTACTGTGAGACTTCGCTGTTTTCTCAGCAATTGAGTTCTGAGAAAGGGGATCTGAAACCATAGGGTTGGTAGATCCCAGAGAAACACTGTCCATGGATGGGTTGTACCAAGAAGTGACATGGGAGAAATGTTCACCCAGAACAACTGAGGCCAGTGAGGATGCGCACAAGCAACAGTTAAGAAGGAAAGGGAAGGTTATTGTGGCTTTAAGCATCAGGTCTGGAGGAGCTTAGGGCAGTAAACAGCAAGTCAACTCTAAGAGGAGAACAGGGAGGATTGGGGAAAAGTTGGATAAGCGGTGAGGGAGTGGAAGACCTATTTTCCTGGGGTGCCAGCCGGAGTGAGTCTGATAGCTCAAAGGAGCCATTCAAAACCGGACATTACTTGCAAATCAAACAGCAGAAAATCAAAACAATGAAGGTAATCTATTTATTAGTTTACTTACAACATGCCAAGTAACTTCTTAGATGAAATTGTTTTTCTCAAAGTGGTTGTACCAATTTACATTCCTACTTGCTAAGTAAGGAAATTCCAGTTGCTCCACATCCTCACCTAGAGTTGCTATTGTCAGTCTTTCATACCGGTATTTTAGGATAATCAATATTTAAAAAAATCTTGTGTATCTCATGAGGAGCACAGTTCTGAACCTATTCTCTATAATCTGAGAGAATCATAATAGGTAGATAAGAATAGGAACTGCCATTTAGAATAGAATTTTCCCAAGAAAAGTATAGTTTTTCTGTCAACTAATCCTCATCTGTAAAATTAAGATAATACTTTGTAAGGTTATTGTGAAAATTTAAATGTGTTGAGACACGCAAAGCACATTGTGTTTGCAATGCGTACTATCATAATATCTTTGCCATACAGTCAACCAACTAGTGAACGAACATTCCTGGGTACACTCTTCCATGAGTCGTGCTAGGCTTCCCCAGACACTCCTGTACTCTACGGTTTAGCCAGGCACTCATGCATATGAGGCATGAAGATTATAAAAGGCACTTTTTAAAGTCATTGTGTGACAATAAAAATTTAAGAGAAAAAAAAGTTTGGATAGGAAGCATGGGAAAATGAGAATGGGTTATCTTCTTCATAATTTACATTATTATAAATATCTTCCCCAAAATTATGAAAGCTAATGATACTAATTTTTTTCTCAAATTTGAACTGTTGGCCTAAGAAAATATTTATCTTAATTTTCTAAGCCTAAGAAATAAAATAAACATTTAAAAATGACTCATCATTGTACACGCACACACACATAAAATAATTTCTATCAATTCATACAATTTCAGAAATGTTATAATTTCAGAAATAAGGGGAGATAGCAGATGCTGTCAGTGGAGGGGGAGGAGGGCTCAGTGTAAGCACAGTGTTAGCCTTATCAAAACAAATTGTTTTATGTCAACACATCAAAAAAGTATAAGCCCAAATATAAATATTTATAATTAGAAGCAACAACTGAGTATCCATACCAAGTGTGTCATTATATCAATTATACTTTTAAGCAAAAATAGCATATTTTTCTTGTGGTTATTTAGCATTCAGGAACAAGTAGATAATTTTATTTTACTTTGGAGGCAGGGTTAGGAATAAGTCCACAATTTTTATTTATCACCTACTGTTTAACCAAGAAAAAGTGCCTTCAGATGTTTGAGAGTCAAATGTGCATTATTACTTTTTTACACTGATTATTTAAATATTACTTTATAGATAATTTTAATGATATATAATATTGTAACAAAGATAGACATACTAAAACCCTAACACTATTAATATTTTGGTGTTCATATTTAAATGTTTAAGAAACTCTAAAAGTTTAGATGTCCTATTAGAATTCTCATTGGCTGACTGAGCTGCTTAGTTAGAGTCAGATATAATATGTTAGAGTAGCAAGTATAGTGTGCTCATTTGTTATTTTCCTCATCCATGCCTCCCTTCCTCTTTTCTAAAAATCCTTCAAATTTCCCAGCCACGTTTGGAGTGCTCTGGTCCCAGGTCACCTAAAGCCAAGCAGCTGTAGGGGACCAATAAGCCGTAAGAACCAAGGGAAAAACTTCCCCTTCACCCTCTCATAGTTGGCTGAAAAATCAACTCACAAAAGGCAGATTCATTGGAGAAAAGGCATGAAAATTTATTAGTGTATACAGGGAGGTGGGAGTCACAGAATGATTGCCCAATATCCCAATGAGGTATAGATACTTATATACCCTACCTCTTAGGGGAAGTGTGGATGATTTTAGGGGGATAGTAAATGGCTTTTAGGGAAATTCATTGGGCTTGAAGAACATACAATGACCTGGAACAAAGTCTGTTGGGTGTGTAGAGCAGATAAAGTCTGTCCAGTTTTGTTGACAGACTTCAGTCTTTCTTCCTATAAATTCAGTTAATGAAAACTCAGGGAAGGGATCAGCAGTAATAGTTTTCTTCTTTGGTAGATCTGGACTTCAGGCAGTTAAGGGAACTTCAGAGAACAATTTCATTTTGTGCTTTGGGAGAGGTAAAGAACTGAGACACAGGAAATAGGAGAAGGAAAAACAATTGTTCTCCTTGGTGGGTTCGTCTTATCTTTGTGTAGATAGAAGAAAAGTCTCTTCTAGCATCTGTTGATCTCTAAGGCCCTTTTATTCAAAATACTGATTATACAAGGGAGCCATATTTGGGGGTGAAGTCCCCGGTGCTCCTTCACAGTCACTTAGCCTAGATGGGTACAGATGAGTTGGTCCAGTCAGAGTCAATAAGACTATGTTGTGGGATTCCAATTGTGGGAAGTAGAACTTCTCTTTTCTGCTGGAAACATGTAGCCTGGAGACCTTCTAGAAACCTCAAGGAGAATGCCTGTTGCAAATGGAGCCACCGCTTAGGAGACATTGCTGAGGAATAAGAGGCAGCAACCAACCACGTTCTGCTCACTGTATATGAATCACTGGACCAAATCTTCTAAAACAATAGTTGTTGCTAGATTTTCAGGTATGTGAGTCAGTAAATTCTTTGTATTGTTTAATCCAGTTTGAGTTTTTTTTTTTTTTTTTTTTTTTTTTTTTTTTTTTTAGTTACGTGCAACCAAAGTCATGCTGACAAAAATACTGGGCCACTGGCAGTTCCCTTTTTATATGATTCCCATTATCAAGAGGGCATTAGCAGGGCTAGGAATCTGTTCTTGCATGTAGTTTAGCTCCTTCATGGAACCACTACTTCTAAAATGTGGAATGTTATATGGATAGACCACTGGGCTTGGTGTTAGAGTAAGAAGGGTTTAGTCTTGGTTCTGCCAATTTTTTTTATTAAGTGAATTCCATAATTCACTTAATCTCAGTTTCTCTATAAAATGAGGAAGTAGGACTTTATTGTGTTCATCTATCTATCTGTGAAAGCAAAACCCCTTTTCAAAAGAAATTTTATATAGAACCCAACAAGTAAAACACATACAATTTCAAGTTATAAGAAGGGCAATTGTTTTTCTCATTCCTGTATCCTTAGTGTAGCCACAGACCTTAGTGTAACCAAATGCCCTCAGTGTACTCAACAAGTAGTTGCTGAATGAAGGAATAAAAGCAAAGCTTCTCTTGGAAAGACAGCATAGAGTCTGGATCTGCATTTGCTTGGCCTTCTCCTCATCCCCTTTAGCTGCCCTTGGGGTCCTTCTAAGGAACTTCATGGTGTAGGGGCCAAGGGAAAACTATTTCACCCTCTGAAGTTTCACTGAACAATTGACTGACGGCAGATTGATTAGAGAAAAGGCATATAAATGTATTAATATACACATGGGGGAGAACCACAGAGTGATTACCCTCAAACCTCCAATGGGGTACAGAAGCTTATATACCATCTTGAGGTTATGGAAAGAGTGGGGACTCAGAGCATGGTCCCAAACAGGTTATGATGCCAAGACAGATTATGGGGGAGAGAGAGGAGGAGGCCTGGATAGCAAAGGTGGTCTTGTTATGTAGCTAAAACCTCACTGCGCAGCAATCCTCAGAGAGAATAGATGGCAAATGTTTCTTTCAGATCTTTAAAGTTGTCAGATTCTCAGTTAATCTTGCCTAGCTCTGACAAGGGAAGGCTCTCCGAAAAAGCCTGACTGCATTAATGCAGATTTTCTTTGCAGATGCAAAGCTCCCCACAAAAGGCAGCTTTGCAGGGCTACTTCTCTTTGTTGGCTCTCTGAACAACCATCTGAAAATATGTTAAAGAAGTATATTTTGGCATCAAATATTTTCATTTTCTTTAAGGAGGAGCACCAGCTGAAAGCCAATGACCAAGTGATCTCTAAGGCCCTTCCAGTTCCAACATTGTGTAGTCCTTCTTAGTGATTCTCAGCTGCAACATTGGTGGAGTGAGTACTGATTGTGTACACATGATAAGAATTATATTACGAGACTTTTCAAAATGATTATTCCTACCCTACTGAGATTTTTTCTATCACACTAATCAATTAATTATTTCTATTAATTAATCATGTACTATTTTGTTTAATCATCATTTGATGGATTAATTAATCATTTTGAAAAGAGCCTACTATGTCTAGGTAGGGAACTGTGTCGGGAACTAGTGGTAGAGCAGTGAACAAACAGGACAGAATGACAGACATGGTCCCATTGTCTTGGAGGTTTCTTGGTTGTATTAATGTATTAGAATCTCCCTGGGAGCAGTCACAATCCTGATACCTTCATCTCACCCCTGAGAATCTGATATATATATTTGGACTCAGTCATAAAAGGGTGATTTTATAAGTCTCAGCCTATTAGGGTATGTGAAGTTAACATGCACTCCCTCTTGATGATGCATTTTTCTATGGGCTTTCAGGGGATAGCTTCATGACAATAAGGAGATATCTGGGAGCAGAGCGTTATTCTTTCTTCCATGGTGAGTATGTGCGTATGTGTATATGTATGTGTGTATATAGGAAAGACTATGTGTTGGGGAGAACAGGTTTAAAGAGAGTAGGAACCTCTCAGCCTCTTGGCAGAAATGGTATCTAATAGGAGGTAAGTACACATTACATATGTGGAAGAGGAAGTATTTGAGGTTTGGGAATGGTAAAAATAGATGAAAATTGGGTTAGCAAAGCTTTCTAAAGTAGTATTTTTGAGCCTGAGTTAATCCTTACCTGCAGTAAAAATATAGTTATGTAACTGTAAAATTTAAGAGAAACCAAAACTAATCTCTCTACTTGTGTTGAAGAATGGGAATCTATATATTGGTTTAGGCAATTTTCAGAATATTTTCTGTTAGTACCAGTTCTGGTATTTAAACTTGTAAATAATAAATAAACAAATAAATACAGTTTAAAATGCTCAGAAGAGCTGCTTGCTATTCTCAAAATGGATACTTTGATCATTGTTTTAGTGGAATTTTAGACTATGGCAGGAACTGTGTGGCATTTGTGCTTCTTGCCTCTGTTCATTTGTTCGTTTCTTTTAAGACTCAGCTCAATTTGCCCCCAAGAAGTCTTCTCTGATCCTGTCAGCACAAAGGTATTTGTTTGACAATCTTAAGACATGCAAAATGGTTACTGTTACATTATTTATTATTTTTAACAGTAAAATTTTCCTAAATCGGTTGCAAACTCACAGAGGCAGGACTTTGGTTCATTTCTTCCCCGTCAGGCCAAACTCGATGGCTTGGCATCGTAGGTCCTCAGAAAGGTTTGTTGAATGGAACAGATTTGTTTTCTTTCCCTAACTCTATAATGAGAGATATTATGATGTAATTCTTTTTTATTCTGGCTCTGATTGCAAGAAGCAACCACAACACATTTTTCTACAAACCTCACCATTAGCTGCAGCAGTTCCAGTGTGCAACTTCTGACAGCAAAACAGGAAAGAACATTATGTATTGATGTTAGAAATCCACAAATGCTTTAACTTTAAATACTTTCCACTGCTATTTTTTTTCTTCATCAAATGAAATCTTTCCATGTTTTAGCTCTAAGAAAGATTAAGCACATTCAATCTAATTATGCAACCTACTGGCAAAGCAATCTAAATGAGAAACACTCTGCTGGTTGTAATTCACAGTTGCCAATGGAAACAGAGACAAGTTTGGAAAACTGCAAAGTCAAGTCTGAGCCTTGGCATTATCATGCCTGTGAGGAAAGGCATTTCCTGGGTCTGTTCTTTCTTTCCTTCACTCTTTGTATGCATGCTGCATGGATCCAGTCAGGCTCTACAAAAGAACTGAAAATGGTTGTATTTAGGTGGGAATACCATCACATTAAAAAATGGAGAAAAGCTCTAAAAGTTACAAAAACAACAAATAAACAAAATTCAATTTGCCAGGGAGTCTGAGTCTTGATATTTTTTTGTAGATAGATAAAACACAATTTATCTATTGTTAGAGAATACTAGTCATGGCATTTTAAAAGATTCCTAATTCCATATATCCTTGACAGCTCCTCAAACTAACAATTCGACCTTACAAATTATAGTTGTTACATGCAAGCTTTGTTTCTCACTTATGGTAGGATGATATATTCAGATACAGAGGAGTCATTGTACTATTTCCAAAACAAGTTTCTTAATTACTTATATTCATTTTAGGTTAAAAGATGGAGCAGTGAGTTTTCTTTCTAAAAATAATTTTGCTGACTATTTGGAATTATAGACTGGGTTTATATGACAGCTCCAAGACATTTTGGAAATGGAAAAAAGAATGTTGGCATCAGTGTGAGGAACATTAAGATGCACAAAATGGTTTCCCTGCAAAGAGAGCACTCAGCCATGCAAAAGACTGCCAGTTTGACTAGATTCTTTTCCTTTCTCTCTCCAGGCTCTCATGTGTGTTATCTGATTGGAAAGTCTTTCCCCCTGACTGACAGGCATGGCAAACCCCTGCAGGACAACTCTTTGTAATAGAAACTGAACTCTATGTTAACATCTCTGTCAACTCTGAGTGCTCAAGCCAGTGCCCAAGCGTTAATCTTAGCATCTTGGATTGTTTTCCTGAGCTCCCTGCCTCACAGCAGGCCCTGAACTAATGAGTGCTGGAGGTGAGATTCTTTCAGGCCCTGGGTTCTTCCCCTTTCCTTCTGGCCTGGGGTGCTGAGGTTCCAGTATGATTTGAGGCAGGGCCCACCCAAGGGATTACTTGAATAGACTTTCTAATTTATACAAATCTTGAAATCATTAAAAATTTGGCTTCTACATTCTATTTTATGTCTCAGTTTTGTACTATTAGCCTCCACCCAAGACCTCCCAGCTGGAATGACAGTACTTTCCAGCTGTAGGATTTGCATTTACTTTTCCCATGCACTCACTCATTTATTCACTTGTCAAGTTGTCTATTTCTACCCTCATTTAGCAAATATGTCTGTTGATCACATACCACACTCTAGGTACTGTGCTGTGAGTACAGTAGTAAGCAAGAGTGGACACAGTCCTGTCCACATGGATCTTATAGTCTGCTGAGGGCAAGACATATTAATCAAATAATCACCCCCAATATATTTAAAATTAGAAATAAGATAAGTTCTATGAAGGAAAGGTACATAAAGTTATGAGAGAGTATACTGGGTTGAGGGGAGAGGGTAGGAAGGCTTTCTCCCAGAAAAATTCTAGCTTCCTGAGCTTATTACCAAAAGCTCGGCACTTGTCTTTGAGGCTGCATCAGAACAAGAAGAACAAGTGATTTGAAGAGAAAGAAAGAGAAGTTTATTAATTTGCTGACAAATGAGGAAAATGGTAGACTATTGTCTCAAAGTACCAAATTCCTTCCCATAAGCAAAAATACAGAGCTTTTAAGTGGAAGGTTCTCAGGTTTAAGGGTGTTGTTCAACTGCAATTGATGGTTCTGATCCTTTCATCTCCTGAATCAGATGGGACCTCCCACCAGCCCAGACACTAGGCTAACCAGAACCTCCTGGGAACTCTGCCATCTGGACCTCCACCAGGATAGTTTCTCTGAGCCATCTTCTGCAGTGCAAAGAACAAAAGACACTCCCCTGCCCTGCCCCACTGCTGGCCCAAGACAGGGATTCTGGGTTTAGTTCTGAAAAGGGTGAGAGACAGAAACATTTTTGCTGGTTTTTTTTTTTTTTCTAGGCCATTCCCTTTGTTACATATTCTCCACTCTCAATTTTATGTTTCCATATCTATGAGAAGAGGGGCAATTATTCTGCCAGAAGCTGAGATCTGGAGGATGAGTTGGAATTACGTGCCGAAAGAGTGAGGTGGTGGTGAGCAGAGCATTTCGTGCAGAGGGAGCCATGCACAAAGCTCCTCTGGCAGGAGAGGGCTCAGAATTTCCCAGGATCTAAGTAAGGGCAGTGTGACAAGAACACAGAGACTGAGAAGGAGGTGGGGCAGGGGGATGATTTGGAGGAAGTCTTGTAGATCATGATAAGGATGCTAATCATAGAAAAGAAATGATTGAAGGCTTTTTGTAGAGCATGACAGTGAAGTTACTAGACTTTATGTCATTTTGGCAGCAAAGTTTAAAACAGATTAGAGTAGAGGTAGGAGTGCAGTAGGCAACAGTAGTCCTGGTGCAGAGGAAGGCCCATGGGCCTTAGTGATGGTAGATATAAATGGTGGTAGATCAGTGGATCAGTTGGAGAGATTTTCCAGGGCAGATCTATCGTGCATAGCAATGTATTGCATATGGAATGTGAAGGAGAAGGTTCTGGGATTGCAGAATGTTCTGACTATTGCAGTCACTCAAGGAGAGGGGAAACATTGGAAGAAGATCTCATTTAGAGAAGAAGATTATGAAGGCAGTTGTGGACATGTTGAGTTTGAGACATTGAATGGGAGATGTCCAGGAGGCACTTGGATATTTAGGTCTGTTAACTCAAGTAAATGACTGAGACAAAAATCTCAATCAATGGAGGTTTATGAAGCCAAAGTTGAGGATGCACCCAGGAAAAACATTGAACTGTATGCAAGCTGTGACTGTCTTTTTTCCAAAGAGGAAGTTGAAACCTTCAACATTTTAAAGGCAAACAGAGAGAAGGAAAAAGAAGTGGAGGTATAGGGTCATGGGGGCTGATGAGGCAAAGTGGTTACATTCTTGTGAGGCCTAGGAAATCTATATTTAGCATAAAAGAAGGGGATTGTTAGAAGGCAAAAAGGGAGTGAAGGAAGTATCAATTATGTAGACACCCCTGGATAGTTGGAATAATGTCTGATTCTGTCTTGTCTCCAGTTCTGTTACTCATAAAGATAAACTAATAATTCATTATTAGTGTGATAGTGAATAGGCTTTAGTTTTAGGTGCTAGACTTAGGTACAATTCGCATGCTTGTGGGAGGTTAGCAAGGAATTTCCCGAATGAATGATCTGTGGGGCCAGTTCTTCACAGGTGCCTGAGGCCTTTCTCTTTTGCATAGGAGTTGGGAAGGTGGCCCTGAGATCAATTTTCTTTTTACAGGTCCCAGGTTCAGGAGAGTGGTCTAAGTTGGACTTACACAGTTGTGGATTATTGGTGTATAGGTGGTAATTGCAACCATAACTATTGATGAGCTCTCTGCAGAGGGGGTGTGGAGTGAAAATACAGGATGGCCTAGGACTAAGGACTATGATGTATCAACATTTAATGGTTCAACAGAAGAAAATGAAATTATTATTGAGAAGGGTTGTCAGAAAATTACAGAGAAAACTGGGAAAGAATGGTGAATATTCTCTGTCCACTCTTGTCACTCTGCTCCCTGGGAAGCTAATTTCTATGATCTCTATTGTTCAGGTTCCCTTTGATGTTGGACTAAGCCAATGAGAAAAGAGAGAGATTGGGTATATATTTTCCTGGCTCTCTCCCCGTTATGTCCTAGTTTGACAACAGTTTCATTTTTCCAAAGTCTACAGTTTCTATATTAGAGTGAGTAGTTGAAAAGTACATAAAATGCCAAAAAAAAAAAAGAAAAACAAAAAAGAGTTCATCTTTGAGTCTTCAGAGACATTTTGTCATTTTGCATGGCCTTAAGCAGAAGAACAGCCACCAGCAAATCACAGTACAGTAGATCGGGTTTAATGCTCCCTTTATACAAAATGTCCAGTGATTCTCATCTGTACTCTCTCCTTATATTTTTCTGCATCTCCCATATGCTCCTCAACTTACTCCAATTTGACAGCTTACCAATATTTTGCATAAAGAGGAGGAGAGTCAGAGAAAGGTAGCTGGAGGTGAATATGGGCTCAAAGGAGAGTTAAGGGAAAACAAAACAAAACTCCCCCCCAAAACTAAACCCCATTTGGTAGAGATTAGAATTAATTTAGTTGCTGTAAGTCTAGTACCTACTGTGCAATTGGGAGAAGATTGTAGACACACCTGAGGAACCTGTGTTACTGTTTTCTCTTTTCCATCATGATGGCCCAAATGTGTATGATAAGGTGTGCTTGCTAACCTTCTTCTGGGCGGCTGTGTCTTGATCTAAATAATTAAGTGGATCCATTTAGTTCTATTAACTATCTATGCCAATGGCTAGAGGGGTTGCTGCTAGCAGCAAAAAGAGAAATTAATTGAAAATGCCTAAACATATATTTTTAAAATGAGAACTAAAGATACTAAAAGTATTCTGTAGAGTTAATAATAAAGCATGAATAATGAGCCAATCCTGAAATTAATATTCACATCTGCCTTTTTAAGTTACTGCTGAATCTTTTAACCAAGTAGAGGTAAAGACTTATCTCTGATCTGGTTTTCTCTTGAGTTGTCTGTGTTGTTCTGCATGTGTCCCCTGCCTTTTTCCTGTCTGTGCTAGGAAAGTTATATCTTTAAGTCTGTGCCTTAAATACCAATTACAGAAGGTTTCTTTTTGAAAAATTTGTCATTGCTCGGAGTTCACTGTCAGTATAGAAACATTATCAACTGTCTTTAAAGGAGGTGGCTTCCGTCCAGTACTTTCTGTTAAATGCCTTCTGCTTATTCTACTTATCCCTTTGGAAAAGACTTCTCTTTTCATTTGCTGCATTGTAGCTTTTAGCTTCTTTTTGAATACTCTCTATCTATTGCTTCTGTATTCTATATACATGTTGTGATGTTAGGGGCTTTATTCCATTTATTTTTGTGATGGGAAAGTAATTTGCAGTATGAGTTTGAACTGAAAAAGATCCCCCATTGGGCAAGAACAGTAATGCCATGGTAATTCCTGTCTAAGTCTGTTAAACATCTTTTCTTTTCTTTTTTTTTTTTTTTTTTTGAGACAGAGTCTCACTTTGTTGCCCAGGCTAGAGTGAGTGCCGTGGCGTCAGCCTAGCTCACAGCAACCTCAAACTCCTGGGCTTAAGCGATCCTTCTACCTCAGCCTCCCAAGTAGCTGGGACTACAGGGATGCGCCACCATGCTCGGCTATTTTTTTTTCTATATATATTAGTTGGCCAATTAATTTCTTTCTATTTTTTTTTTTATAGTAGAGACAGGGTCTCGCTCTTGCTCAGGCTGGTTTTAAACTCCTGACCTCGAGCAA
The DNA here is from genome assembly GCA_008750895.1 of Mirza zaza. Taxonomy (NCBI): domain Eukaryota; kingdom Metazoa; phylum Chordata; class Mammalia; order Primates; family Cheirogaleidae; genus Mirza; species Mirza zaza. The sequence goes on from VSMD01033912.1 coordinate 21,528, forward strand.
TCCGCCCGCCTCGGCCTCCCAGAGTGCTAGGATTACAGGCGTGAGGCACCTCGCCCGGCCTAAACATCTTTTCTGTATACAGAAGCTCAGGAGTTTAACCATTTAGAGCCAATATCATGTGGGTTATGTAGGTGCCAAAAATTAGATACATGCAAAGGAGTTTTAATAAGTAAGGGTATAGAAATGGAGTTTAAAACTGGATTGAGAATTCAAAATCTGAAAGATACTGATTCCAAATTTTTCAGTTCTCCAGCTGTTTTACACTTGGGGACAAAATATCCCTAGTACTTATTATGTTGTCAGGGCTTCCTATAATGGTCAAAGACTGTGAGCTTAAGTCTACCTATACAAAGTGGGGACAAAATATTCTGTGGATTTGGATCAGCTATTACCATCCTGGCTTAGCAATTCTATTCTTGCTCCCTGTGGGCTAGACTCTAGACGCTGTGCTGGTGTCTGCATCCTATCTGCACTGCATAAAGTGAAACTACCTGGATTCTACTACTTGCCTACTCCTAACTCTATCGAGTCCCCTCTGATTCATCTAACGTCCCAATTTGGGCCCCTTGCAGCCAAACTGCCCTTTGCTACATCCTGTATGACATTAGCAAGACCATAAGACATCATGTAAATGCACTGAGTTTGGGTTGAAATTATAGGGTAAATTGGGACACTAAAACAGAACAATAAAAATTATTGCTGTTATTAATAGTTGACATATAGTTCTATCCTCACTTATGTATGTAATCTCTATGGGCATAAAGCTTATAGGCAAATTATTATCTAAAGACGTTCAGTGGTGTCTTAAAAATACCAAGTAGGAGACTCAAGGTATACTTTTTTTCAATTCACGAGGATGGACTCATTCTAAACATCATGTGCTAGAAATATGCTTATTCTTAAAGTGAAAAAAGAGGATAGAGAAAGAGCTCAGGAAATTTCACCCCAATATATGATTCCTTGGTATAAAGAATATTTTGAATTACGGGCTCTTTGAGATCAAAAAGCATTGGAAGAGGCTTTCCCTCATCTGCATAAATCAGACTGACCAATCAAAAGATTAAAAGGGCAATTGACTTCCCTTCCTCTCCCTGTCATCTCAATATATTGCAGGAAAAAAGGTCAAGAATGCAACCAGACCTGGCCCAAATTATTTTAAACACAATACCTGTCTTTCAGGTTAATTTACAAGTCAATCTGTTTCCCCCATCCATTTATTTTCCCTAGTACCATTTGTCACCCCTAAACATAATTACTTGTACTCCTCATTTTCCCCCCTCCCCTCATGAATAAAAATGTCTAGATCCCAGTGGGATACTGAATAATCACTCTGTGATTCTCCCTATGCACATGGTAAATAATCCTTTCTCTTATTAATCTGCCTTAATTATGAGTTGATCTTTCAGCAAATTTTTTGGGGAAAGGGCAACTTTCCCCTCACCCCTAGAGTAGCTATGGCTTTGAAGGTGTCATTTTAATTAAGCAAATAAAATTTTTGCAGCCTTTTGGAAAATTTGGTAAACTGTGGATTTTTTTTCCTGTTAAGTCTAAGAAATGACTTGATAGTGATGAAATATGATGAAAATGGATTGTAATATGATTATAAATTTAAGATGCAAAGTCTTAAAGTTGGCTCTCTTCTTTTTTATAGTTTAAGTAAGAATTTTTCATTAGTTTACTGTTACTAAAGTGATAAAATTTAGAAGGTATTAGTTTTTGACCAATTTTAATAAACTGCATTTTCTCAAACCTTTTATTGTTTAATGATCTTATATATTTGAGGATTTTCATAGATGCATATAATTCTGTCTATATTTTTTGTTTGTTTGTTTTGATTATTTTGAGACAGAGTCTTACTCTGTTGCCTGAGCTAGAGTGCCACGGCATCAGCCTGCCTAGCTCACAGCAACCTCAAATTCCTGGGCTTAAGCGATCCTGCCTCAGCCTACCGAGTACCTGGGACTACAGACATGTGCCACCATGCCTGGCTAATTTTTTCTATATATTTTTAGTTGGCCAATTAATTTCTTTCTATTTTTAGTAGAGATAGTGTCTTGCTCTTGCTCAGGCTGGTTTTGAACTCCTGACCTTGAGCATTCCTCCCGCCTTGGCCTCCCAGAGTGTTAGAATTATAGGCGTGAGCCACCACACCTGGCTCTGTTTATACTTTGAACCTCAGAAAGCATTATTACTTTATTATAATTTTATTGTTCATTTTGTTAATGTTTCTTTAGATATATTCACATACTTGTCTTCTCCATTACTTTTTATTTCTTCCTGAATTCTCACTGTCTCCCAGGATAGAGTGCAGTGGCATCATCATAGCTCACTGCAACCTCAAACTCCCGGGCTCAGGTGATCCTCCTGAGTAGCTAGAACTATAGGCATGTGCCACCACACCTGGCTAATTTTTCTATTTTTTGTGAGATGGGCTCTTGCTCTTGTTCTTGCTTAGGCTGATCTCAAAACTCCTGGTTTCAAACAATCCTCCTGCTTCAGCCTCCCAAAGTGCTAGGATTACTGGCATGAGCCACTATACTCAGCTTTAGGAATCACTTTTCTTTAAGTTTCCTTTTGTATTTCCTTTTAGGTGGTTTTGCTGGTGATTAATTCTAGTTTTTGTGTTTATAAAGTCTTTATTTCCTTATTTAAATTTCTGAAGGATATTTTTGTTGGGTATAGAATTCTAGGTTGTCAGTATTTTTTTAAAAGAATTTTGAAGATATCACCCCATTCCCTCCAAGATACCAATGTTTTCATTGAAAAATCAGTTATCAGTCCCATTGTTGTTCCTTTGAAGATAATCTGACTTTTTCTTACTGATTTTAAGATATTCATTTTGTGCGTATTTTCTAGTAGTTTTATACTGACACACGTATGTGCAATTTTCTTTTTCTTTTTTCTGCTTGGGATTTGTAACGATTCTTAAATCTGTAGCCTTATGTGTTTTGTCAACTTTGGACAATTGTTAGCCATTGTGTCTTCAAGTATTGCTTATGCTGAGTTATCTATTTCCTTTTTTTCCTGGAATTATAAATAATCATAAGTTATACTTTATTTTCTTATCTATGCTATATGTATATTTATATATTCACACACACACATATGATCCCTGACTTACAATGGTTTGATTTATGATTTTTTACCTTATATTGGCACAAAAGTGATAAGCATTCAGTAGAAACCACATTTCAAATTTTGAATTTTGACCTTTTCTCAAGCTAGCAATATATGGTACAATACTCTCTCTTAGTGCTGGGCAGCAGGAGCAAGCTACAGCTTCTGGTCAGGTGCACAAGCACAAGGGTAAACAACCATGTACTGTGTTGCCAGTGTTTTTTGAATATTGTGTTTTGTGTTTTTGTACCCCATTATGTCTACAAAATGCCCATCCGTATACAGTGTTAAATACTATTATAAAATAGGCTTTGCATTAGATGATTTTGCCCAACTGTTGTTCTGCGCATGTTTAGGGTAGGCTAGGCTAAGCTATGATGTTTGGTGGGTTAGGTGTATTAAATGCATTTCAACTTATTATATATTTAACTTATGATGGGGTTTTTCAGGACATAACACCATTGCAAGTTGAGAAGCATCTGTATATATATCTCAGCTAACTAATTTTCAGTTAACTAATTCTCTTTTCACCTTTGTCTAATCTGCTCTTAAATTCATCCATTAGATTCTTTTTTATAGTTTTAAAATTTCTACTAAAATTCTTAACCTTTTTAAAAATTTCTTGAAAACTCTAATCATAATTATTTTAAATTACATTAAATAACTCCATTATCTGGAGTCTATCTTTTTTTTTTTCTTTTGGTTTCTTATTTTCAAATGTTGTCTTTTCATATGCCCAGTTATTTTTTTGGGGTGTCCAGACAATATATATGAACATTTTTAGAGATATTTTAAAATTGTGGATGATGTAACCTTCTTCTAGAGATTTACTTTTGCTTCCAACAAGCCGCTATAGTAGGAACTAACAGACCCAGATAAACTTTCAGTCAGTTAGGTACAATGATGATTCAAAACCTGGCTTTAGTCTCTGTTAGAACTGGTCTATTTTTTGTCACCTTAACTCCTAGGATGCAGTCCTTACATATCCTAACCAAAGCCCTGGGTGTTTGTCATGATATCTCCTCTTTGGTGAAGCCCTGAATCCCAATTTTTGTTCCAATAGCCTCTGGAATACACTCAAAGCTGTGCTCAACTTCTCAGACTCTTAGCTGCCACTTTTAAAATCTGCAGTCTCCTGTAAGGAAAAAGCAGTCTCAGATGTCAGACTCACCATTCTGGGATTCTGGGCTTTCTTCCAAACCCATATTTTGGCTCTGCAATTTCTTACTGGCTTGTTAGCTGTAAGATGCCTCAACAATATATATTTTACATTTAATTTAGTTTTCCTAGTTGTTCTCAGTGGGTAGATTGGTACAAAATCACTCAGTCATTGTTTTATGTGATGCTTTTTAGAAAATAATTTTCTTAAACTATTCAGACATTAATCTGCAATGAATACACTCATCATTTTAAAATAAATATTGTGATTTGAGATGAATGTGTAATATCAATCAGTTTAGTTATCTGTTATTTATTAAAGTCAAGGTAGCTAGGTTAGTGCCAATTGGATTTCTCTTTTTCCAAACATTTTCCCAAAGCATATATGTAGATGATGATGACTAAAGTAATTTGGAAGAAAAGGACTGAGAAGGCAAATATTTTCAGATGTTAATGTATTTTCAGGGAGGGAATATCTAAAATTACTGAAATACTTCATATTGTTATGACTGACTAGTGAAACTTTAATATAAAAAACAAATATGCATTTTTTGTTTCTTTTCTACTTAAATTTTTCTACTATAAAAACAATAATATTTTGTAGTATTCTAGAATATTATGTAGTATGTTAAATATAAAAACAAAATGATATTAAGTAATATTTAAGAATACTGCACAGATTATGTTTTTTATTTATTATTCTATCATATCAAGAGGCAAATAATGTTAAGTGTCCCATTATTGGTAAAGCTAAGTTTGATTACCTGCTTAAGGTGGTAACTGTTAGACTTTTCCATTATAAAGATATATTCTTCTTTCTATAGTTATTAAGTAATTTGTGGGAATGATACCGTGAGATTATATACTTTTCTCAAACAGGATCACAAGCAATTGTTTTAATAATAACTAATGATCCCTGCCTAAATCAATTTATAAACTGTGGCTTGTAGAATGGTGATTTTCTCTTCCCTGCATTCCTTCTCTATCAGCTGGCATTCACTAAAGAAGAGTCACCCTTCCCTTCCTCCACGCCTTTTTTGAGCATCACAGAAGGGCTCTTCCTCCTCGCTACCACACTCTTTATGAGCAGCACCGTCAGAATCTCTTTCAGAATCTGGTCCCAGGTGACCCTGGCATGCCTCCGCAGTCCTTGTATTCCACACATACAATAGCCCTTCAGCAGTTCAGTCATTCCTGAAACAAGTATCTTTCTAATATTTCCTTTTGTTAAGTTAATCAGAGTCCGATTTGTAAGATGTGCAATCCAAGCGATCCTTATTACTAAAATTTGGAAAACTGCTTTCTAAAAGTTGGCACCAATTTGCAAAACCACTTGTAGTGTTTGAAGATCGCAGTCTGACTTCACTATATTGTGCTTATCTCTGTTAAATATCAAACTAATCTTAAAGTAATTATATCTAATCTATAAAAAGATTTTGGCCCATTGGAAATGCAGGCCTTAATTACAAGGAGATAGAATTGTTGTTGTTGTTGTTGTTTGTATTTAAACATTTTATGAACTTCTTAATTCTTTTTATTTTTTTTGAGTCAGAGTCTCACTTCTGTTGCCAGGGCTAGAGTGCTGTGGTGTCAGCCTAGCTCACAGCAACCTCAAACTCCTAGGCTCAAGGGCTCCTCCTGCCTCAGCCTCCCAAGTAGCTGAGACTACAGGCATGCGCCACCATGCCCGGCTAATTTATATATATATATATATATATATATATATATATATATATTTTTCCCGTTAGCCAATTAATTTATTTCTATTTATAGTAGAGATGGGGTCTCAAACTCCTGACCTTGAGCAATCCACCGCCTCAGCCTCCCAGAGTGCTAGGATTACAGGCGTGAGCCACCGCGCCCGGCCTTCTTAATTCTTAAGACAGGAAGTAAATTCTACTTGAGCAATCCCACATATACTCACTGAGAATGTAGTATGTGTTAGGGACAACAAATGAAAAAGACATGGTTGTATTTTTGTAGCTTCTAGTCCAGTAGAAGGCACAAATATTTAAACATGCAACTGTATTACAAAGAACCTGCATTTTAATGAATCTCATGGGCTTTGGTGCTTTTTTGATTTTGCCAGAAGCTCCCAGTAGAAAGTTTTCACAAAACTATCTCATGACTACCAGCTGGCAACGTTATCAATCATATAATGTATCCTCATTTCAGAAATATTAAAATATGAAAAAAGTGCATCTTAGAGGTGATGAAATGAAATGGTAAGCATTTGGGAAAGTCATAGGGATGGTGGTAGAAGGAGGCATCCAAACTGTAGGAAATCTTTCTAAAGGAAGTGTAGACCAAGACCTGAGGGATGAGCAAGAGTTTCTGAAGAGAATGGGAAAGAGGATTTCAGGTAGAAGTCACTTTCCCTGACACTTTCCTCATCTTTGAATCAGGGGTTTGGGTACTAGTTTAAAACAAACATATGTATATATTTTAGTGTTTTATTTTATTTTCTTTATCAACAATATATTTTAAAGAAAATTCTGTCTAGAAGCCTAATTCATAAAACATACAAAAGGGCAATTCCTCTGGTCAAGAGAGTGGAGGTTGAGTTCTACTCTGGTCTCTTCCCTTCTGCCCTTGAGGGGACTGCCAGGAGCATGGCTTGAAAACCATTGGACTAGATGGTCTCAAGATTAGTCTACTTTTAATTGTCTATAATTCAATGGAACATACTCATTTGGACACTATCTGAAGCTCAGTTTAGCTTCAGAAGGTTTTACAACTGGTAAGTTACCAAGGTGGGCTTTGATACAGATAGTCTGATTCCAAAGCTCACACTGTTAACCTTATACTATACAACTCCGCAGTGTTATTACTATTTTATGTTTCTGTAAAATAAGGATAATACGTTATTCTAAGATTACTGAGAAACAAATGAACTTCATCTATTTGTGCATGAGTGGTGTTGTTTTGAGTGTGCCCATAAGATCTTGCTTTTTCATCCATTATTATATAGCAAATTTTCCCCAAATTCTGTGGTTTCAGACAGTAAAAATTTTACACATAAATATTACATATACATATGCATATACATATGCAATTTTACATATACATATACCTTTATAGTTTGGAAATTCAGGTGGCTGGGAATCAGCTGCATGGCCTGGTGATTCTTGTGTTCCCAGTGACACTCACTGACTGTGGTTACTCAGTGTTACACAGTGGATGGCTGGTCTGGCCTGGAAGCTTTTCTAACATGCTTGAGGCCTTAGTAGGAATGTCTGGAAGGCTGTGCTCAGTTGAGTCCTTCTTCTTAGTGTGGCCTCAGTCTTTTCCATTTGCTTGCTCTATTAGGGTGATCGACATTTTTACAGAGTGGCTGAGGGTGCCAAAAGTGAATCTTCCAAGAGAGAGGAAGTAGAAGCTATCAGTCTTTTAAGGCCCAGGCCCAGAAACTGACACAGCATCACTTCTACTATATGCTATTGGTCAAAGCAGGCACAGAACCTACCCACATTCACAGGACAGGGACATACAAGCAATCTCTTGAGGAGAAGGATATCAGAGAATTCAAGGCCATCTGTAACTTGCACAGATCTGGCTGAGAATACAGTCTGTTAGAGCACAGGCAGCAAGTGCAAGTGGGTTGGAGTCTAGCTTTATATCTTTTCCCTCTAGTTTCGGGGGTGAGAGAATTACAGTATGCTAGAGGATTTATGAAGCAATTCACTTAGTCAACCAAGTATGAAAATTGTTCTTTATCTTTGGGAAGGAAAGGCTAAATATAAGAGCACTAGGGCTTGTTTAAAGAAGTCACTTATCTCAAGAAAAGTAGAAAACCAATTTGAATAAAATAATTGTAGCAAGGGTAGAAGAGCAAAATAAGATACCATTTTAGGGCAGAAAAAGTTTAAGATTAAAATGTACTTTTACTGTGGCTCAAGAAATTATTTAATTGTCAAACATTGAGCTTTTTGGGATGGAGGAAATAGCATGACAGTGTCTTCTTTAACAGATGGGACTGTAGTAACCTCTGAGAAAGGAAGACTAGTTATGAAAATGCTCATGATTACCCTGGGAAGAAGGGAGCAGGTGGGAAGAGCTGGCCTGTCTTTAGGATTATAAAATGTAAGGTAGAATAAAACAACTGAGATGGTAACAGCTACCAAATGAATAAAGAGAAAATATTTGGGACATGAAAGGAAGGGGAAAATAGTAGATTTGAATTCAGTAATTAATCCAGGGTAACTTACAGATTTTGGAATTGATGTGGGGGAATGTGAAGGTGGGATTGAATGTGAGGTGTAGCAAGCAAATAAGAAGGGAGCTCTTGCAGACAAAAGGAACCAGTGGAATTTGGCATTGTGAATGGAGGATGAAAGAAAGTGGGAAATGAGTATAAAGGAACCAATGGATGGAAAGACCAAAATGAATGAGGCCAATAGGCCTGCACCAACCAGAACAAAAGCTCTAGAAATAGGAACACAACTGAAGGAAGTGGGAGGACATGACAGAAAGTGAGGTTAATTAGACGGACAAAAGAGAAGACTACAATTATTATATTACAATGCCATTATTATTATTCTTATTGTTGTGGTTATTATTATTGTTACTTCTTTAGAATTTCTCAGAGCAGTTATTTCAGATCTTTTCAACTTGCTAAGCTCCAGTTCTATTCTCAGCCTGTGGCGGTATCTCTTACTCTATTGAGAATAGTGAGATAAGTGATATGAACCCAATTAATTTCAATTTTACTTTACATATTCTGTGTGTTTAGTAATTCTCTTCTTTACTCTAATTTTAAAATGGGCCTTCATTTTCAAGGTACTCATGATGTCACTTCCTCTTGCCTCCTAGAGGAATCGGCTCCTTTAATTATCAATTTCTTTCTCACACATTCGGTGCCTCCGGCCCTACTGACTTCTTTCCTTCTGAGGAGAAGCATTTTCGTGTCTCTTCTATGTTGAACGTATCTTGTCTCTGTTTGCTATTACGATGACCTGTGTTTTTATTTCTTTCATTTTACTACTTCCTTTCCTGCAAAAGAAGTCTACACTTTTTCAATCTATCAGTTAAACATTTGAAGTTTCAAAGCAGAAAAATGTAACATTTCAAAAGAAAAGAAAATCACGCAGAAGAGGAGACATGACAAGTGTAACTATTCTACAGTCAAAGACAGAGACAGTGGAGCCAGTTTCAATGGTTCTTGTTAGGTGAAGAAGGTGGATATGAAGGACAAGGTGGACAAAATGCATCTGCAAAAGGCCTATAGAGATTCTATTCTAAAAAAAGAGGAAAAGGTAGAGAGGAGAATCACAATCATGAGGGTGAAGACCATACAAACTCTGATATTGTGGAAAATGCAAAATATATAAAAAGTAACACATACATGTGCTCATGTGTGTGCAAAAGAGAAACAGTAAGGAAAATGTCTGCCTGTGTGTATGTACATATATGTGTGTGCCTTTGGGGGTGTGTGAGGGTGTGTGTATTATCAGAAAGTGATAATATTTTTTAAATTTTCCTCAGTTTGAAAGATAATTTGTGAATACATATCATATATAATAATTATTATTCTTAAGCCACAGAGTCAAATCTCTAGGAAATAATCTATTGCTTTATTTCCTCTAAATCTTAAACTTTGACCTGTTTTCTCTATTCTGAGAAATGGATGAGAAATGTGATATTAATCCTGACTGCAGCTCTTTCCTCTTCTAAGATGATACGGAAGGTATATGTGGTGTTTAGAAAATGAAGGCAGGGTCTCGAATCTCTAGCCCACTGTATTTGCCACTCATGGCACAAGCACCCATGGACAAGCATGGAAACCAGTGCCATGTGTAGAGCAACACCACTCCTCTGTGGAATTGCTACCCACCCTGGGCTTTGCCAGGGAGCATGATGTAGATCTTCTAGAGCTCTCTTCCTCTCCAAGTTGTTTAAACCAATCTGTGTCCCACTGTCCAACACAGATACAAACGCACACATACAGCCTCAAAGCTACTCAAGGACAGCTGGCATAATACCTCTGATGAGTATAGACTTTCTCAACAAAAGTTACCTTTGAGCAGCTTTTGCATCAGGCCTGACAAGTATTCCTGGGTATCCAAACTAGACAGTGGAGTCTGGTTTGGGTTTGAGGATGGCTAAAAAATACAGCTGGGTCTCGGTTTACTCCTGAAGCATCATAAAAGCAGAGCTGAAATACAGAAAGACAGGGATGCAAATGTGTAGGTGCTTCTCCTCCTCCTTCCTCGCTGCCTCCCTGGTGTCTCACGCTGAGGCACACTCAATTTCAGGGGTCTTGGCATCTCCTGAAAAGAGGAATGTCTGCAAAGGCGGGGGTGGGCTCACTGCCTTTTGTATTTCAAGCTACATCAGCACCCCGAAATAACAAATTACCATCAAAAGCAATCATTCAGTTCAGTTTCTCTAGGGAGCCATGTGAACCAGACCCAAAACCTGGTTCCAGGCCTTGAAATTGTTGCTTTTCCAGCGCAGAAAGAGTTTCTCCTTATCTGATTTTCCCATTTGAGTCTGCTTAGGTGACTTCTGTGGGCAGGCCTGGCAGTGACCACCATTTGAAGGAGGGAGATTAGAAAGAGCCTGTCTGCCTTCTTGGAAAGGGGGAAGGGAAAATGCAGAAGTAAAAAGCACACATTAATACAGCAATAACTTCTGCCAAACATATGTAAATATCTTTTATTATGTAGAGGGATCAAATTAAAATATGTATGTGAAAATGTTCTGACAAATGGACCATTGCTCTGGGACATATTTGCTTTCTGTGTTTCAAATCATAGTTTCCAAATATCCTGAGTAAGTTTTATGACAAAGACACAGCTTTCATTTAGAGAGTTAGGTTTGTAATAGTTGATTTTAATAATCTATTTTGGGAATTCATTTCTGGCATAATGAATAAAATAATGTCTCATTCTGAGACTGTTTTACTCAATGAAAGAGAAATATTGTCAAAAACCCATAATTAACTGGAAATAATTAACTAGAATTATATACTGGGATATTGGCTACGATAACTGCTCAATTAATACTGTGTGTTTTCTTTGAAAACAGCAAAGTATGATTGATGAGATTTCTGTAACTTTCTTACCCAGGAACATTAGAGAAATAACCAATAGAGATCAGTTGCTAAGCTCGAATATTTATCTACAGACCAAGCAATTATTTCTAGTCCTTTTATATAACTAACATACTTCTCTTTACTTATAATATAGCAACTCAGTCCTTAATATGGAAAGATGACTTAATGTACCCACCATTCTCGGTCAGGCATGGGCTTTGAGTTTTCCCTGGGATGGCATGGAAATGGCTTTATCCTGAGGAATTCATGTCTCTCCACAGCTGCTTCTGTGAATAATGGCAGGTATCTCTGAGTTGGCTTGACTGTCAGTCACAGTGCTGCATAGGAAAGTCCCTTGACTGAAAATGGGACCAGAACACAGCAATCTGTTAAGCTAACCGGAAGCCGATTTTTCCCCCTGATGTCTATCTCCAGAAGGGGAGAGTAGAAATAATGGAAAAGAAGAAATTTGTGAAACAATAATATTTTTAAAAATTTGATGAAATACACAAATCTAAAAATTCAATAGTTATAACAAATTCCAATCATACTTGGATACATCATGGTGGAATTGCAGAAGTCTGAAAATAAAGAGATTTAAAAAACAGAGAGAGAAAAAGAACAGATGCTACAAAGAAATGACAATTAGACTAATGACAGACTTTTCAACAGCAATAACAGATCCAGAAAATGGTGGAATAATTTATTTAAACTGTTGAGTGAAAATAAATGTCAGCCTAGAATTATAAACTTTGCTGAATTTTTAAGAACAAACACAAAATAAAGACAATTCCAGATATAAAAAACTGAAAAAAAAATTGTATCCCCTAGGTTCTCACTAAAGGAAATTTTAAAAGATGTATTTGAGAGTACGGGGTTCCTCTTAGGGGGTGATGGAAATGTTCTAAAATTGATTGTGGAGATGGTTGCACAACTCTAAATACACTAAAAACCATCTAATTGTACACTTTATTATGTACAAATTGGTGAATTGCATGGTACGTACAGAAGGTTAAATAATGTCCCCCTAGAATTCACGCTCACCTAGAAACTCAGAGCATGATCTTATTTGGAAGCAGGGTCTTTGCAGATGCAATTAGATAAAGATCTCAAGATGAAATCATCCTGTGTTTAGGACATAAAATTCAATGACTGATGTCCTTATAAAAGGTGAGAGACACAGAGAAAAGAAGACCCTGTGAGGATGGAGGCAGAGATTGGAGTTATGCGGCCACAAGACAAGGAATGCTGGAAGCCATCAGAAGCTGGAAGGAACAAGCAAGGATTTTCCCCTAGAGCCTTTGGAGGGAGTGTGGACCTGTCAACACCTTGCTTTCAAACTTCTGTCCTCAGCAACTATGACAGAGAATACATTTATATTGTTTAAGTTTTGTAATAATTTGGTACAACAGTCCCAGAGAACTAATGCAATATGTAAATTGTATCTCAATAAAGTTGGTATATATGATGATGTTCTTGAAGAAGAAAGTAAATCGTTCAAGAAGGAATTCAAAGATGCAACAAAGACTGTAGAGCAAGAAATCTGGGAAATATGTGGGTAAATCTGGAAGAAACAATTGAATGATATAAATAGTAATACTTGATTTTGACACAGGAAAGTGACTTCTAATGCTGGAAATCACATGAAGTCCAGGCTGGCCCTTGGCTTCATGTAAGAAAGAAATCAGGGGCAAGCAAAGGGTATAAAGTAAAAGCGAGTTTTATTCAGGAAGTATAGTAAGTCTACTCCACAGAGTGGAGGCTAGTTCTCCCTGTAGAGAACTGCTCCCATGGTTCCATTATCCCCTCTCTTTAAGCAACAGCTTAATTATAGACTAAACAAAGGGAGGAATATTCATGTTATTTCTTGGAAAGTGATGGTGTTTTCCTAGAATTAGGGTGATGCCCTTCCTATGACTAAATATGGTCAAACAGGAAGTGTCATGCTGTTGGGTGTATGATGGGAGTGAGATGTTTGCTAAGAAACTTTTATGGTAATGAAGTGTATAATGAAGCTGTAAGGTCGAGAGGAGGTCATTTTCTCCACTATCTTGGTTCTAACTGATTGTCCTGCCTCCATCTTGTTTTGATCAGATAGTTTGAAACTTTGTTTTGAGACTTCCTGACTCAGTTAAACAATGTCTGTACAATTCCACAATGCCTGAAGTAATGCCCAAAGCAATGCCAGAAGCAGTGCCTGCCAGTTCCCTGTATCAATTTCGGTAGTTAAATTAAGATAAAACATAAATGTTTAGCAAAATTAACATGTAAGATGAGAAGGTGTGATAGGTGTTAAATGTAAAGTATTTCTGTTTGGAAGGAAATATAAAATATTAAAAAATCTTAGATGTTAATAAGTTTGCATATTAAAATCTTAAGATTAACTATTAAATAAGTAGAAATAGAATATGTAATTTTCAGAACTATAGAAAGAAAAAAATGGAATTAAATTCTTAAACTTACTAAAGAAGAAAGGGGTAGAATGGCTAAACTCTTCAGTTAGAAGGCAAAGATAGATTGGATTAAAAAAAAAAGTCTAAGCCGGCTCGGTGGCTCACGCCTGCAATACTAGCACTCTGGGAGGCCAAGGCGGGAGGATGGCTGAAGGTCAAAAGTTCGAAACCAGCCTGAGCAAGAGTGAGACCTCGTCTCTACTAAAAATAGAAAGAAATTAATTGACCCGCCAACTAAAGATATATAGACAAAATTAGCCAGGCATGGTGGTGCATGCCTGTAGTCCCAGCTACTCGGGAGGCTGAGGCAGAAAGATTGTTTGAGCCCAGGAGTTTGAGGTTGCTGTGAGCTAGGCTGATGTCACAGCACTCTAGCCAGGACAACAGAGTAAGACTCTGTCTCAAAAAAAAAAAAAAGTCCAGTGTGTTATCCCCAAGAAGAATCTTAAAAGCAGAAAGACATGAAAAGTCAAAATGAAAAGATAGAAATAGTTATAGAGTGACTTACTATCTTGATTTGCATTAATCTCTTTGCTTCTGACTATGTTTGAAAATGTCTATAATAAAATACCAAGTCAAAGAAAAACAGTATTATTAGAGAATTGATGGATATTTAAAATGTAGCAAGATATCTCTGTGAACAAATTTATGTCATTGAATAAAAACTCATAGACAAAATGAACAATTTCCTGGAAAAACATAACTTAGTAAATAAAACTCAATCAAGTATAAAATCATTTGTACTCACATAACTATTAAATTAAAGCAGTAGTTAAAAATATCCTCACAAAGAGAACACTAGACACCAACAGTTTACTAGTGAGTTCTATCAAACCTTCATGGAGCAGTTAATTCCAATGCTTTAAAACTTTTCTGGGAATATAAAAATAGTGAATACTCCTCAACTCATTTTATCAAGCTACTAAACTCTGAAACTAAAATCAGAGTAGGATATTATGATAAAAGAAAATTATAGGACAATCTCACCCAAGAATACATATTTAAAAAATCCTAAACAAAATATTATTGAACAGAAATCAGCAGAGCAAAAAAAATAGTGTAAATACACAAAAACATGTTCAAGTTGTATATGTTCTAGAAAATATCCTATGCTAACAATTGAACTCATGTATTTTCTAATATTGTAGGAGCTCTTTAAAACTCTGCTAGTTTCCTTCTCTGCTTGTATCTTTGCTAGTAAGGTCTGTAACCAAGGCTTTGTTCTCAGTTCATACCAGGAAATGCCCCAAAGAAGAAAACAGGTGGTGACCATGACCAGCATCTCATCTAGGAGGGACTCTTCTGTCTTTGGAATTTTAGTTTATCTACTCTTAATAGTTACTATAGTTTCTTATTTTCATTGCTTTTTGGTATTCAATTGAATGAGGATATTGCAACTTATTTATTCATTTATTTTTTATGGGCACTTAGGTAGTTTTAAGTATTTGGTTATTATGAATAATGTTATTATGAACACTTGGTACATGTTTCCTGGTGCACATGTAGGGGCCATATCTAGGAGTGGAATTACTCAGTGAAAGGATATGTGTAGTAGTTAAAAATACCCTCACGAAGAGAACAGTAGATGACAGGTTTACTTTGGTAGTTAATGTACATTTTCCAAATTACTGACCAATTTATATTTCCATCATCAGAATGTGAGAATTTTCATTGTTTTAATTTTAGCCACTCTGATAAATATGTAGTGAGAATTCATTGTGTTTTTAATTTGTATTTCCTTGATTACTAATGGGATTGAGGGGATCTTTTTCTGTTTATTAGCCATTTGTTTGTCTCTTTTTTGAATTTCCTTTTCAAATCTCTTGTCCCTTTTTCTAATGTAGTCATCTCTATTTCATATTAGTTTGCAGAAGTTTTTAATGTTGTCCTGATTTGAGCTGTTGGTTAGATTTACATATTTTCTCTCATTTTATGACTTTCATTTTTACTCATTAATAGTGTTTTTGATTAACAGAAGTTCTTTGTTTTAATGTAGTTCAATTTATCCATTTTAGCCTTTTTATTTTTTCTCTTTTTCTTATTTAACTGACTAGCTCAACCAATACAATGCTGAATAGAAGCACTGACAGCAGATATCTTTGTCTTGTTCTCAGTTTCAAAAAGAAAGGTTTCAATATTTCATGATTATATACAATTGTTTGCCATATGAGATTAAAGACATCCCCTTCTATTCCTACTTTGCAGATATTTAAAAAAATGTGAATGGATGTTAAATTTTATCAAAGGGATTTTTTGGGGCAATGATTGAGATATTCATATGATTTTTAACCTACCATGTTAGAGGAAAGTTTCACTGAACATAAAATTTTGTTTTGTTTTGTTTTTACCTCATCGATTTGTAGTAAACTCTGAACATAAAATTTTTGATTAATAGCATTTTTCTTCTAGGTCTTTGAAGAGATCATTGCAATGTCTTCTGGTTTTCACACCAGAGAAGTCAGCTGTTAATCTCATTATTTTTATTACTCTATAGTGGTCATTTTTCTGTGGTTATTTTCCAGGTATTTTCTATTTATCTTATTTTTTTCTTTATCTTAACACTTGTGTGCTAGATTGCTTTTTATTGTTCTACAAGTGTTTGTGGTTCTGTTTATTTTTCTTTAGCCTTATTTTTTCTATTTTTCAGATTGGGTAATTTCAATTGCTATGTTTAAGTTCTCTGTGGTTTCTCTCGGCATCTCCAGTATGCTGTTTTGCCTATCTAGGAGGTTTTACAGTTTTAATATATGTATTCCCTCAGCTTTAGAATTATCATTTAGCAATAATATTTATTTCTTGATTGAGACTGCCTATTTATTCATTGATACCATATCTTTCTTTAATTATTTGAATATATTTATAAACATTCTAAACCTCTCTGTGGTAAACTCCATATGTGCTTAAATATTTGGATAATTACCAAGATTTTTAGCAGAGGGAGAACCCACAGAGGACCAGGTTTTAAAAGGAGTACAAAGGACCTGACAACGGGGAAGAAGAGCAAGCTGAGGTTCTAAGGATAAAAGTAACTTTTAGTGGTTTGTTTGCTTTGGGTTCTGTATTCTGACCTTTAGGTTTTCTGCTATTTGAATTTTCCATAAGTGGCAATGCGCTTTTTAAAGAAAAGCCTCAAATTCAGAGATTTTGTTCTGCATTACTTTATTTTTCAAGAACAGACATCCTCTTGCTTTTTGCCTTCTTCTCTGTGCTGTTGCCTGGGACCTCATAATATGAATAGTTTAGCTATCAGTCAGTTATTTAAGCAGTTCAGGCTCTTAATTTGGGTCTCTGTGGTATTCAGGCTGTAACCTGAAAATTCTTAGCCCTCCAATGCAATTTTGATTTGTTTATTTATACTTTTAGATACTTTAGTTTTTTTTTTTCTTAATTTCTTCCATGTTTTATAGTCATTATCAGCTGAAAGTCTGCAGGCTATTTTTCCTTTACCATTATTGGAAGGTGACCTTGAATTAACTTGGAATACTCTCAGTTTTTTATTATCTGAAATGTATTTGTTTCACTTTCATTTTCCAAGAATGATATTGCTGTGTATAAAACTCTAAGTGGGAAGTTGTTTCTACTGGTATGTTAAAGATATTTCACTCTTTAAGTTTTCATTTGATGAAAATTGGGAAGTCAGCTGTTAGTCTGCTGCTCCTTTGAAAGAAATTTACATTTTATCTCTCCCCTTGGATGCTTTCAGGATTGTTCTCTTTATTTGATTATATGTTGTTTCACTGTACCTCATCTCTATGTGAATTTCTTTTAATCTGACCTGTAAACTCTTGAGCTGTGCCTTGCTTCTTTCACCAATTTTGGAAAAATGTCACCCAGTATTTTTATATATATAGTCCCACTTTCTTATCTTCTTTTACAACCCCAATTAAATGTATGTTAGACCTCTCATTGTGTTCTCTATGACTCAAAGCCTATTACTGCATTTTTCAAACTTTTTGTATCCCTGTGCGTCATTCTGAGTAGTTTCTCCTGACCTATTTTCCAGCTTTGTCTAATCTTCTCTGAAATTTATCCACTGAGTTATCAGTTGAGGTTATTTGTATTTATAGTTTTAGAATTTCAAATTATTTCTTTTTAAAATATGCAGTGTTTACTTTTTATAGTTTCCAGTTCATTTTCAAAACTTAAAAGTTGGTCTTCTAGCTTCACTATCATAGAAATGATAATTGCTTTATATTCTGTTTCTGATAATTATACTATCTGGATAAATTATGGATGTTTCTACTTAACTGTTATTTGTGCCAGATATTATTCATTTTATCTTATTTCCTCATGTTTCTGGTTTTTTTGATTAGGTGCTAGATATTATATTTAAAAAATTATTTATGGAAATAATTTGAGGTAAAAAATGATGTTAATTTCTCTAGAGAAGATTCGCTTTTGTTTCTTTCATGTGCCTGGTGACAGTACTAATCTAGGATCACCTTAATATAATTTTAGGGTTTGAGATACTCTGCACCATGCAGATGATTTGATCGCAGGGCAAGGTTAAAGATGTTGCAGTCCATATAGTTCTTGATTTATTTCCAGTTTACTCAAATTCATGAAAAACACCTTGCAGTCCTTCTGTGCCCAAAATTAAATGGAGAGTTCTCTTCTAGATTCTCCAGTTTTGACCCCTACTATGTTCCTACTCCAAATGAAGCTGTAAAAAGTGTTTCACAACCTCTTAGTTATCTCTTTTGGATTTACAAATGCCCACTGGGCAAAAGTGATTTTGAATGTTAGGCTCATCTCTCTAGATTCCTGTTTTCTCCTAGATTCCCAATTGCTTGTTAGTTTTTAAATGCATTTAGGAAGTTAAAAAAAATTGTTATCTAGCCTTTTTCATTATCTTTAGTAGGTTTAATTCAAATCACTGGATTGGCTAGTGCTGGAAGCGAAATCTTCCAGAGTGAGACTTTTGCATTCTAAACCATTCTATTAAACTCCTCTTACTTTTGCCTTGTAAGCAAAAAGAATAGTGCTGAAAATCTTCAGTACAAATGGCTTACCATCTCATTCATAGTATAACCTATAAGATTATATTAGGAATGTTTTTAGAAGAACCTAGAAGATCCCACCTGATCTGCCCTCCTTCAACTCTCTGACTTCATTTTCAACTACTCTCTCTTGTTTGTTTTGTTCCAACCACACTGCTCTCCTTCCTTTTCTTCCAACATACCAGGCATGCTTCTGCTTCCTTCAAGATCTTCGGATTTGCTGGTCTCTGTAACAGAAATTCTCCTGTCTCAGATATCCACACTTGCTTACCTCCTTTAAGCCTGAAATTAAATGTCCCCTTCTTAGTGGAACCTTTTCTGACTTCTCTGCTTAAAATTTCAAACACTGTTTTTCTCTTATCCAGTTATCTTTGTTTTGTGCTACTATAACAGAATACCACAGACAGGATAATTTATAAGGAACAGAAATTTATTCTCTTACAGTTCTGTAGGCTGGTAAGTCTAAGAACAAGGTGCCAGCAGATTAGGGTCCAGTCTCTCTGGTTCCAGGAAGGTTGTGTTCTCTCATGGCAGAAAAGCAGGAGAGAGAGAGAACCCACTCCTACAAGCACTTTTGATAGCGACATTAATCCGATTCATGAAGGCATTCAAACGATGGCACCTATACTAATATATACTATACATTGCTATCCTGTTTTATTTTTTCCTTAGCAAGTATGATTATTTAACATATATATTTTAATTTTTTAATCTTATTAGAAACCTCTGTTTCGTTTATAATATAAATTCCTTGGATGCAGGGATTTTTGTCTATTTGGTCATTGCTCTATCCCCAATGCACAGAGGAGAGCTTGTCACATAATAATTATTAAGTGAATACTTGTTGAATGAATGATAGGGGAACTTTTGTTTATGTTCCTGAAACAGACTATATATAAATTAAATTCTGTTTAAGGACTGCTTTTCCTCTGGGAGGCCAAGGCAGGCGGATTGCTCGAGGTCAGGAGTTCGAAACCAGCTTGAGCAAGAGCAAGACCTCGTCTCTACTATAAATAAAAAGAAATTAATTGGACAACTAATATATATAGAAAAAATTAGCTGGGCATGGTGGCGCATACCTGTAGTCCCAGCTACTAGGGAGGCTGAGGCAGCAGGATCGCTTGAGCCCAGGAGTTTGAGGTTGCTGTGAACTAGGCTGATGCCATGGCACTCACTCTAGCCTGGGCAACAAAGTGAGACTCTGTCTCAAAAAAAAAAACAAAAACAAAAAAAAACGGACTGCTTTTCCAAATTCCTTAAGGAACAAAAGGCAATACTGATTGATTAAGTGTTGTTTTTTTAGTAAGATTTAAATGTAAAGGGGACAAAACCCACTTGTCTACTAGAGCTGGTGAATATTGTACAGGTAATTAATAGAGAGTAAAGCAGTAGTTCTTAAATTTTATCTTGCTTAAGAATTATGTGATCATGCTTATTAAAATAAAGATTCCTGGGCAGGCCCTTCCTCTGGAGATACTAAGGCAGCAAGGATGGGGCAATACCCAGGAACGCGCATTTTACACTAACATTTTAAACTTTAAGTAACATTGATCTGAAGAACCACAATTTGCTCCCTGAAGCACAGAAATGAGTACGATAGTTAGTAGCTGAGTTTGGAAAAACATTTCCTTCTTTGACATTGAAAACGCATTGACTGGTAAATATCCTTCAGCAACTGGTTTTTAGTCTTCATGATAATTTGCTAATATTTTCAGAAAGAGCCCAGCTTCTTTATGCCTCAGTTTTCTTCTTTGTAAATTAATTATGAACTCATTTACACTTATTATATCATAGTTATAGAGTTCTGAAAGTGCATTCCTGAAGCAGAATTGAATATATTAAAACATCTGATAATGAACAGAGGTTACACTGGAGAGGAGCTCATGGGCTCATGCTTCATTCTCTTGGACTTGTGATATTCAAATGCTCACCAGCTGTGTTCAATCGGTATGTATTTCTTCTCACATTTGAATGTAGTCCTAACTTGGAGACAAAGGACGAAGAAATACATTCTACAATTGACCAAAGAAAAGAATTAACTACTTAATCTTATACCTCCTTTTTTTGACCTGTTTTCTTCAGGCTCCATTTCAGTAATCCACAAATTCTTGCTACTACTTGATATTTGAATATAAAGCATTAAAGTGTGAATTGCAAAGTTTTTTTTTTTTTTTTTTTGAGACAGAGTTTCACTTTATTGCCCAGGCTAGAGTGAGTGCCGTGGCGTCAGCCTAGCTCACAGCAACCTCAAACTCCTGGGCTCAAGCGATCCTTCTGCCTCAGCCTCCCAAGTAGCTGGGACTACAGGCATGTGCCACCATGCCCGGCTAATTTTTTCTATATATATATATTTTAGTTGGCCAATTAATTTCTTTCTATTTATAGTAGAGATGGGGGTCTCGCTCTTGCTCAGGCTGGTCTCGAACTCCTGAGCTCAAATGATCCGCCCACCTCAGCCTCCCAGAGAGCTAGGATTACAGGCTTGAGCCACCACGCTGGGCCAAAGTTTTTGTTTTTAAGGGTCAGGCAAGGGTTAGGACATGCTAGGTCTGCATTTCATTCTTTTCTAGACTTTCTGTGTAATTTAATGCTCCTCCATCTGCACTCAAGGTCCTATTAGAATAAAAGAGAGATTTCAGTCAGTAACTGGTTTCTAATGGCAGCTTCCTAGTAGACGTGCAGGTGCTTATGTGAAGAAAAGGCCATTCTCACTATATCTGAGTGAATTTGAAAAAATGTATTTAGGAGAATAAGCTTTACATTTTCACTCAGCATTCCTTCTAACCTTCAATATAGAAACAAACAAGTCTTCCCTCAAAGATGTTGTAGGATTTCCTCTACTAATCTATTGAAATGAAGCACCTACTTTTTAAGGATTTATGAGGATGGTGGCATAAGTATGTGGTAGTTCTTGTTTTTAACTGTACAACAAGCTTTCTTATGTACACCTCCCGACTTCATATAATAGTCACCGCTCTTATACACTTCAGTATTAGTGGATGGAAATGAGACTCAGTCTTGGCTAGGAGCACTTATTCTCCGGGCCACATAGATTGGTTCGGAGGTAGCTTAATGACATCAGCTAACCAATTAGACTTCTTGGGATATTTCTACTGGGACAAGGGTAGAAAATTGCCTTTTTCTTCTGTGGTCCCCTTGCTGGAAGGATATCAATCTAAGACCACTGGCAACTATCCTTCTCATCATTTGGATAGAGCCTGCCAACAATAGAAAAGAATTAGGCCACATTCAGATGGAAACACAACTGGTACATGATGGAAAGAATTATTTTTAAATTTTGTTTTTAATTGACACATATTTGTATGTATTAATGGGGTACAGTGTGATGTTTCAAGGCGAAAGGATCTTGGTGACCTGGTCCTGGATATATTTATGTTTGATGCTTAGACCATTCCTTCCCTTCCCAATTACATAGTTAATAAATTCCTTTTCTCTCTTTTTTTTCAAATTCATGACTTTTATTGAACCTATCAGAGACAAGTATTTGCTCAAGTATTCAGAGAAGTATTTTTTCAAGTATTTTTCCCATTTTTAAATTTGGCTGCTTGTTTTCTTATTGTTGATTTCCTGAGAAGTTTGTTTTTTTTAATATTCTGGATAAAATTATTTTTTGGTTATATAAGTTAATCTTAATCCTAACCTGAATTAGGTTTCTGTTATCTGCAACTGAAAATATCCTGACTAAAATAATAAACAACAAATAGAAAGGGAGATTTAAATAAAAATGTAGGAATTTAGTAATCGCTTAAATTGTATAAATGAGTTTTCTGGATATGTCACAGGTCTAGCCATTTTCCTTTATAACCTGGTTTTGTGTCAGAATTTCTTTACTCCTCATGTATCTGATATTAATAAATTGCTATTTCTTGATAAGGGAAATAGGGAACTCTTATAATATTAGGCTTAGGCAGATTCCAGAAAGTTAGCCTTCTTAAAGTCTTTCATAATCTGGCTATATTGTCACCATAAATTTAGGAAGCCAAAAATCAGTATGGAGATGGAAAGCTCTCTTTCTCAAGGGGAGAAGTCCAGAGTAGCTGAACAGTTTTATTCTTTTAATGGCCACCATAATTCATAAATCTAAAATTTTAACACTTCAGGGAGAATTTTGCATTCACCATTGAAGATGTTATTTCAATGCCTACAAGTCAGATATACTAAATAGAGGATGCATTAATAGCTTATCATGCATACTGGAACACTTTTGAGAGTGAAAGGAGCTTCTATTAATAATTAGACCTGGTCAACAAGAATTCTAGTATTAAGAAAAAAATGAACAAATAATTAGACCTGGAATGATAGATGTACCCCAAAAACATGCTGGTGAAAGATAGTTGTATGTTCATCCTAGCCAAAGATGATAGACTCTTTTTCTAAAGACTAGTGGTTTTCAAACTGGTTCCACATTAGAATTGTCCAGGAAATTTTTAAAGAAATCAGTGGCTAGGTCTTCTCATTCAGAGATTTTCGTTGAATTGTCAGGCATGAAATCTGGGAATTTTGCTTAAAAATTTCCTCTGATACTGGCTGAGCATGGTGGCTCATGCCTGTAATCCCAGAAAGTTCAGATGCTGAGGTCGGAGGATCACTTAAGGCCAGGAATTTGAGAGCAGCCTGGGCAATATTGAGACCCCGTCTCTAAACACACACACAAAATTAGCCAGGTGTGGTGGCACATGCCTGTAGTCCCAGCTACTCAGGAGGTTGAGGTGGAAGGATCACTTGAGCCCAGAAGTTTGATGCTGCAGTGAGCTATGATCATGTCACTGCACTCCAGCTTAGACAATAGAGTGAAATCCTATCTCACACACACACACACACAAATTCCCTTTGTGGTTCTAATGTGAAGACAGGTTTGAACACCATAACACTCTCCCTTGAGTTTATTTCTATTTTGGTATACAAATATATAAACTTGAGTCTCAAAAGGCTAAGATCTGGTCTCCCTTATTCAAATAGCTAGATGTCTGATTTTGGACAAATAATTTTCCATGGCTTCATCTATAAAAAGACAGGCTTAGTCTAAAATCTCTAAGATCTATTGAACTCTGATATTCTATAATTCCGATCCTTTTGAATAATTCTTCTTTTAAGGGATTAAAAACTCTTGAAATCAGAACCTACTTCCCCTAGTCTTGGACAATGATAGAACATTACTTAGAGGAAGGATTTATTGTATAAATGAAGTGATAGAACCCACACACATATTAATTCCAGCACTGTTTGAGAGTACTTAGCTGTTCTCATGCCAGCTGAGAAGATGAAAGCCCTGAAATCCTCAGAGAGATTATGTAATCTTTGCAATCTAATTCGGCACAAGATCTGACAGTTGAAATGTTGAAGGACAGGGTTACTTTTCCCAGAAAGAATTTTTATGGTTGCTTGTGGTGATGATGCACTGTACTGGGTGTGTCTTGTTAATGACCTAATTGTTCTTCTGCATATAAATGGAGACAAAGAGAGGGATATATAAGTTGTCTAAAATAGAGGGCCTAGTTCAAGGTGTGAAATGTGTTTTGTTAAGTCATTTTAAGTCTGTTTCTTATTCCTTATAAGAACAAACTCCTTTAAAAGACTTAATGCTAGCATTGAATTACTTTAAGAAATATAACCCTATAAAAACCCTCCCACCTCTGTCTGATCCTTTTGTCCCAGCTGGGTTAATGCATCAGGTAAGATACGCTAGACATTTCCAGGTCACTCTGTAGTAACTTCTCAAACTCACCAATCAGCAATCCTCCCTCTTACCCTTCTTCCATAGAGTAGTTGCCAATAAATAAAAATATGGGGTGGAGGGCATCTCTCTATTTAATGTTTTTACTTCTGAGTTAATTATATGTAATAGCTCATTTACCCAAAATATTTTTGAGTTCCTATTCAGTCTTCAGCAGGCCTTTAGATTTTTATTGCCCCCATTTTTTTCCTGTACCTCTGTATCTTGGCTTGTAAGATTTACTGATCCATGTTACAAAATAATGTTTTTCTGCCTAGGTCTCAGTCCACAATAAAAGTTACCTTTTCTGGCAATGGTATCAGCTATGAATTAGGAGAAAAACAATCAGATTTAACTAATTCACATTATTACTGTACAAATGACTAACAGGTTGTACTGTTTCAGTATGACAATCAAATGTATGCATCCTATTTAGCTACTTATAATAATATTTTTTCCTCTTTCTACATGTTCACTAAAAAGATTCTCAGTTACTTCTTATAAGCATTTTTCAGAATAAGTTGAGTTTATATTTTGGGGTGTTTGGTGCACATTTTCTCATAAAGTGGAGCTATAAATGATGGCTAGCTTATTTACCAGTCAAAAAAAACCTCATTTAACTCATCTTATAATGTATAATCAGAGGACTCTTAATAAATGTTGCATAAGTGAAAAACTGAATAGAAGCTAGACAGGGAGGAGGACTAGTCCATGGAGAGAATCTGAGAGTGGTATTTAGTGCTGGAAGACATTTCCTCCTCTTTTCCTGGGTAAATCACTGCCCCAGGTAAAACTATAATGCTCACACAGTCTCTTTTGTATCCTGCCCTTTTATTCATACTTCTTTCCAACCTCTTCAGGCCCTCTCTCCAGTGCCTTCCTAGTTTCATGACCTTTGACCTTGCCCTTCTCACAGGCCTTCTTACTCCAACATTACCTATTTCTTCTCTACTCAGACCCTTCATACCACTCAATTAAATCTGTCATTTCTGAAACTCTACCATATACATTTTAGCATGAAAATAATCTGATTTAAATATAATATGCCAAGATTGTGCTTTAAAAGACTATAGATGTTAACCTGAAAGTATCTCCAACAGTGGAGCTTTATGGAGTTTGGCTAATTAGATGAAACTGTTCAGGCTGAGTAAGGGAATATATTTTGGTCAAGGGGCCAATCTATAGAGTGTTTTGACTGCATATCTTTCTCCAGAGCCACCTCCCTTTCATAGCTTTTCTTCTTTCCTTTTTTGGGGGGAATTATATTATCATGTGTGTTTACATAGATCATTTACCTGGAAAATATACATCTTAAACAATGAGATTGTTTTAAAAGTATTTTAAAATGTATTTATTATTTTTATTTTTGCAATGCAAATATGATTTGCTATTTGCTCTGGTGCAGTAGTGAAGCACTGAGAGGTCATAGGAAGCTGAGAGCAGCACAGTGTGTGCTGACTCTTTCAAGACATGGGTGTTAAAAGAGCAACTCAACATACTGTAAATCAAAGAAAAATTAATGAGAGAAAAATTGTAAAAAATATTTTTCATTAAAATAATTTATATATAAAAAAAAGACATGGGTGTGATCAGGCAGATCATTGTAGGTAGATCAAAAGCTACTCTAAGAGGCCATTGTGATATACCATTGAGCAGGAGATATCCCAGTCGTGGAGGCTGAAAGAGAAATTTTCTAAACAAAGGCGAGGAAAAGCACGTGGCTGGTCCTGATGGATCTTTCCAAGCACTGCTATGTGGTCTTCTTGCATGCTTCTGCAGACACTGCATCTATACTCCTGTAGTGAGTGGTTCTGACACATTGCACCTGCATGTCAACACAGACTTCCCCCAAAGTACACATTTCATAGAGTTCTGGTGACTATGAGATTTTTTTTTTTTTGTCAATGCCAGTTTTTTTTTTTTTTTTTTTAAGGAAGTGAGTGTCCACTGCAAATTTTGATTTTTTGGTGCAAGAAATAATAAAGTGCATTTATTATGATTTTATGAGTAAACATTTAAGTTTTAAAAAATATTTTCTTAAGGTAGCTGGGGGTGATGGCTCACACCTATAATCCTAGCACTTTAGGGGACTGATGTGGGAGGATTGCTTGAGGCCAGTACTTTCAGACCAGCCTGACCAAGAGCGAGACCCTGTCTTTCCCAAAATAGAAAAATTAGCCAGGTGTGGTGGTGTGTGCCTATAGTTCCCTCTATGTGGAGGCTGAGGCAGAAGGATCACTTGAGCCCAGGAGTTTGAGGTTACAGTGAGCTATGATGATGGGTCTGCACTCTAGCCTAGATGACAGAGCAAGATCCTTTCTCAAAAAAATTTTTTTTTCTAAAAGTAAACTTGGATGATTTCAATTGGAGCAAAATGATTCAAGAATTCTGTAACTCCCAGCCAACTACCATTGTCTCACCTCCACCCATATCCATCACCACCTTGAGAAAGGGGAGGGGTGAGGGAGGACCAAGCAGAGGGGTTGAATCACAGCATGCCAACTGGTTGGGAAAGAGAAAGAAACGGTTTCAGACTGGGGATTGCAAAGAAGGTTATATTTTATTTACTTTTAAATTTATTTTTTACTTTTCTTTCTTCCCTTCCTTTGGTTTTTGCAAATGAAAGTCTTTAGTGAATGTGGGATTTGAAAGAACTGAAGAGGAGATGGGAAAACAAGATGTGTTAACTGTGATATTCTGCTGAGTGCTTAGAAATGGATCCCCTTACTGTCTTTACAAAGGTTTACTAAGGAATAGGGTTCCATTTAAACATTCTTTGCCTGTTTTGATTGTGTACCTTTGACAGCAGTAATACTCATGGATCACAACCCAACAGGGTTGAGCTTTATCTTTTCTTCAATTGGTAGCCTGAAATAATTGCATTAAAGGTAAGAGGTGAAGGCATAAATGTCTTTGATTTTTATATATTTCTTACCATATCTTATATCCCTCAATAGATCTCTATTTAAAACTCAAAAATATCTTTCCGGCCGGGCGCAGTGGCTCAAGCCTGTAATCCTAGCTCTCTGGGAGGCCGAGGTGGGCTGATCATTTGAGCTCAGGAGTTCGAGACCAGCCTGAGCAAGAGCGAGACCCCATCTCTACTATAAATAGAAAGAAATTAATTGGCCAACTAAAATATATATAGAAAAAATTAGCCGGACATGGTGGCGCATGCCTGTAGTCCCAGCTACTTGGGAGGCTGAGGCAGCAGGATTGCTTGAGCCCAGGAGTTTGAGGTTGCTGTGAGCTAGGCTGACACCACGGCACTTACTCTAGCCTGGGCAATAAAGTGAAACTCTGTCTCAAAAAAAAAAAAAAAAAAAAAAAAATACCTTTCCGTCCCTTGATAATGCTTTTCTGTCTAAACTCCCCAAAGTATGTGAATGTGAAGCAACTTAGATTCTCTGAATGTTTCTGAAGACAATCTTCCATTGTAAAAGTAATATAATCACACTATAGAAAATTTGGAATAAAGGAAAAAAATCCATGACCTACAGTGGTATTATCCTAGTACAAACTGCTACAAATGAATATAATTCTATTTTGGTTGCTTTCTCTTCATTTTTTTCCTTTAAAAAAGCCTAGTTGTATTAAACACTTTACCTCAGGTAAAGCACTCAGGTTCCCCTCCTACTCCAAAGAAATGGCTCTTGGGGCATTTGGGATCTGAGGGGCATAATCCTTGGTAGCCATTTTTTATATTTTAGGACTTTATATGTCAGGATCAGACTTTCAGATATGTTCATATTAATACCTGTTAAATTCTGAAAGTTCAGGGACAAACATTAAACTTATCCTTAGCAAAAAATGATAAGCTTGGTGGATTAATTAAATAAAATTTCTTAATGAAATACCATTATGATGTTCATATGTAACATTTCAGTGCTGTGTATTTGCCCCTTACATTCTTGTCTGTAGAGCAAGATGATGTGCCAACTCACCTTGTCAAGAGGTCTCTACATGACATAGGCAAAGATATTGGAGGAGGTGGAGAGACTGAATAATGGAACTGAATTAGATGATCTTAAGGTTCAGTTATATTTTAGCAATATTTTCTGTAGAGTTGAGAACTCTAAGAGTTTCCTTCACTCAGCACAGTTATTTTTAGACAGAAATACCTTTTGTGTTCTTAAGATATATCATGTATGACAGTAGTCTTTTAATATTTTTTCTTACAAACTTCCTAAAAGAATTTTAAAAAGCTATGCATCCTCTTGCATGTTTAAATGGACATTAATATTTCTTATCATAATTATAAGCAATTATAAGGGATAATGTAAATATCCCTTCAGTATAATGTAAATATTGACCTTTTAGAAAAAAAGCTCTTTTAAAAGCATTCAATACAACCTAGAAATTGTAGCAACGTGTTACTATTATAATGCATTAAAAAATAGGTGACTACTTTCCCCTCCCCCCCTTCCCCTCCCCTCCTCTCCTCCCCTTCCCTTCTTTTTCCTTCCTTTCCCTTCCCTTCCCTCTTTTCCTTTCGAGGTACAGTCTTGCTCTGTCATCCCAGCTAGAATGCAGTGGCATCATCCATAGCTCACTGCAACCTCAAACTTCTGGCTCAAGCAATCCTCTTGCCTCTTGCCTCAATCTCCTGAGTAGCTGGGACAGGTGTGAACCACGAAACCTGGCTAATTTTTCTATTTTTAGTAGAGACAGGGTCTTGTTTTTGCTCAGGCTGGTCTCCAACTTCTGACCTCAAGTGATCCACCCACTTGGGACTCATAAGAGTGCTAGGATTATAGGCATGAACCACCATACCCGGCCTAGGCGACTATACTTTTCAAACCAGAAATTTCATTTGTAGTTTTCTTTGTACTTGTATGTTCATATCACTCCCCTACAGAATTGTTTCTTAGTTTAAAATATTTTTATGCTTAAAAATCCTTCATTGTTTAATATAGTTGTATATTTTTATGCTTAAAAATTCTTTTATTAATCATGATATTACTATAAAAATATCAATACCCATTTGGGAACTCATTTTTTAAAAAATTTCTGTCCATAGGGTCTAACTATTCAAATGTTTCTTTTGGATTGAGTTCTCATTATAGTTATTAGTACCAAATTGAACTAAATGATATAAATACATTATAGATTTTGATACATAATTATTAAGCAAATGCACTTCTTAGGGGGATAGATAGAAATTTTATTGCCAATTAGCTCATTGTAGACATGGATGAATATTCCTTATTGTTAGTCAGGATTGAGCATCAATTTTGCTCTATTTTTCTTCTTTACATATGAAAAGATTGTGTTCATTTAAATAAAGAAATAGGAATGGAAGTTTTGTTACAGTAATGTAACTCAGTTTTTTGGACTCGAGTCATATGCAAAAAAATCACAGATGATCTCTGTGATGGCTACTTTATATATCAACTTCACTAGGTTATGGTGCTCAGTTTATTTGCTCAAACATTAGTCTAGATGTTGCTGTGAAGGTATTTGAGGAGTTGATTAATATTTACCACCAGTAGACTTTGAGTAAAGCAGACCACTTGCCTTAATGTGGCTGAGCCTCATCCACTCAGTTGGAGGCCTTAAGAGAAGAGACTAAGGTTTCCCAAAGAAGAAGCAATTCTGCCTCAAGACTGTGTCATAGAAATCCTGTCTGGGTTTCCAGCTTGCTGGCCTGCTGTACAGATTTTGTTCTAAAGACTGCAACATCAAATGCTACATGAATTTCCAGCCTATTAGACTTGTGAGCCTATTAGACTGCATGAGCCAATTCCTTACAATAAAGTAATATCTCCATCTCTATCTTCTTCTCAGTCTCTATATTCCTCTCTGTCTCTATGTCTATTTCTATTTCTAGCTCCTATTTTTCCATTTCTCTGGAGAACTGTGACTAATATAATCTCTGATTAAAAGTATTTTTAATGATCTACTGTTTGACAGCTGGATTAGTTCTTCTTAAATTTTTTAAAGACAAGGAATTGAGTACTCCCTCAATAAAGAAAGATGCAAAAAATGGTTTGTTACCTAGTCTTAACTTTCTCTACCTACACCAACATTTCAACTAGTGTCTTTGGTGCCCCAGAGGTTTTTAAGTCCCTAAGGCAATTTGTTTTCTTTTGTGAAGCAGAAGGAGGGCAATTGTGAAAGGAAACCGTTTTTAAATGAATTTATTTCCTTAAAACTATCTTTGTTCCTATAACCCACAGAAAGTGTTAGGTAGTTAGGAAAGTGTTTGGTACAGATTGAGCATCCCAAATCCCAAACTCCAAATCTGAAATGTTCCAAAATGCAAAACTTTTTGATTACTGATATGACACTCGAAGGAAATTCTCACTGGAGCTTTATGGATTTTGGATTTTCCGATTTGGGATACTTAACCAGGGGATAATTATATAATTCATATATTCCAAAATCTGAAAAAAATAAAAATCCTAAATACTTGTGGTCTCAAGCCTTTCAGATAAGGGATTTGTGTTTCAGATAATGGATTCCCAACCTGTATAATGTATAAAATTAAATAGAACAAAAGTTTACCAACTTTCAGAAAATGATGTCATTTCAAAAATTTGAATAGCAATATGTGGTACAATTATGTGGAAAAAGTGAAATGTTATGCTATCTAGTTTTTCAGTTAAAAGGTGCCCATTCTAGGTTGGGAGAAAATGGCCATAAGATCATTTCTCCTATTTGAAAATCATACAAAGCTCATCACAGTCACTCACGCTGGGAGTGTAGCTGAATGACATCTCCTGACATCTATAAAAGCCGTTATCTGCTTGAAAAGGAAAAGCTCTAAGCATGACTTTAATGTTGTATTTCTGGAATACAGCTTGAAAAACTCTTCTTAGGGCTAAGCAGAGCATGAAGGCAAAGGTTATTAACTACCTCACATTTTAAAAAAGAAACAAACCAACACAAAGACCTGCTTATTGTCTTTAGGCTCTGCTTTTAAAGAGCCCTTAAAATATTTCTTTAAAAATCAACTTTTATTCTGCAGTTACCTACTACTACAGCATTAATTTTTTTCTTGTGTAATTATATTCAACCGTCTCTCTCTTAGGTCTGATTGTATAAAAGGATGGTATTTGTGTTGTAGAATATTTTGCCTAAGTAAAAGATTAACTGGCTTGAATATGAAAGATTACATTTACTAAATCTTATACCCTGAACTGCATAATCAGATTAGGAAAATGCAGATACTTTCATTCGTTCAATGTTGATGGTGTAAATGCATCCCATGCCCCCACCTTGCTGGTGTACTGAAACTAGATTGTGAGGGTTTATGAAACCTGGCTCTTCAATTTTTAGAAATCCTGTTGGTAGCCTGAAATCAGTCATGGAGGGAGTATTTACACCACAGAAACCAGCAAATAATACAAACCACAACTTTTTTTTCCTCAAAGGCCAGAGGTTGAACATTAACCAGCATACCATTACCTGTGTATGCAAACTCTCTCTCTCTCTGTCTTTCTCTTTCTCTCTCTCTCCTCTCTCTCTCTCTCTCTCTCTCTCTCTCTCTCTCTCTCTCTCTCGTAAAGTTGGTATGGTCAGGAGTGAAAAGTTCAATGATTATTATCACATTGGCTATTAACATTTTCTGTAAATTTGTTGTGAATCAAATGTACTATATTCTTGGGAGAAAAAGATGAAGACCGGACAAAAGACGAATATCTTGTACAAAATGTATGAATTGGTTTCAGAACATACAGTTCTATTTTTCTCCGATTGAAAACATGTTCAGTGAAAATGAATAACTGATTTATTATCTTAATAAATAAGGACTCCATTTACAACTTAGAAACTGTCTTCTTCTTCTTCTTTTTTTTTTTAGGAGAAATATCTTATAAGATTCTTTCTCTTGCCTCAAAAAAGGAGCCCAAAGTTAGACTCAATTTCCACTTAATGTTAGGCAATGTTTCTTGGCAAAGTAAAATTGTAGTGTTCTACTAATATAGAATTAGCCCCAAGGCAATGCTGCTCCAAATACTGTTATTTATATTGTTACCAGTTATAAGAGCCTTTTTTGTACTCTACATAATGCACATACTCGGGAAAAGGAGAGTCAATATTGGTGGTGGTACTGTGATTTGCACAGATTTGCTGCCTGAGAGGTTATATGTGTGAATTAGCAAACATTAGGGACTATTTGTGTTTAAATAGCTTTCAAAATGTAATACTGAGATTTCTCTCTTCTGCTCCAGAGTTCATATGTTAAAAGTTACTTCTAAGATTGATAGAGTCCAAGATTCCCTCATAAGCCTACTTATTAAGAAAACTTGTGATATGGAAGAAGAAAAGAAGAAGAAAAAAAAAGAAAACTTGTGAGATCTAGGTCATATTTCTTTTCATTCATATAATTTTTTTTTCCCACACAGACAGCCTTGAGCAATAACTAGAGGTTTATCATGGTCTTATATAGTTTTACTCTTTAATGAAACAGATTGCAATTATGACAGAAAAAACATGTAATTATTATGGTAATGAATTGTTCACTCATGTTTGAGACAGACACCTACAATTATATGATAATTTGGCCTATCCTGAGTAAACAGTTTTTCAATTTTATTTTTTACAGGATTTGAAATAAAATTATGTAGTAGGTAATTATATTTTGTAAATGTTTCATTTGTATTTGAATAAAATGTGTATTTTCTGTTCGAAAGGGCCCATATGAAAGTTTCCTCACATAATTACAGTTTTGTCAATTTCTCAATTTATGTATTTTGAAGCTATATTTGACTATTTTTCCTTCTTGGTGAATTATTTCCTTCATAAATCTGAAATATTCCTTTTTATCCTTTTTAATTTCTTGAAGTCTACTTTGTACTATTAAATAAGTACATCAGATTTTTTTATTAGTATTTACTTGTTACAGGTTTTAAAAAAAATTGGTGTCGTAATCTTTTGTGTTACTTTGTTTAAATGAGTCTTTTATAAATCTTATAAATAGTACTTAACACTGAACTGTATCTGACAATTTCTATCTTTAAGAGGTAAATTTAAACCTTTCATAGTTTTTTTTGATTACTGGTAAGTTCGAACTTATTTTTGCCACGTCATTTTTTGTACTATCCTTTTCATTCCCTGCTGTTTCCTTTTACTTATTGTTGGGTCAACCACTCATTCTGTTTTTACTTCCATCCGTAGTTTGGAAGCTCTACACTTTTTGTTAGTTCTAATTTTTAAGAGTCCCCTAAATTTTAAGAATTTTTATTGATTTTAAGGCAAGAAATCATAAACATACAGCTTGATGATTTTTCACACCCAGATCAAGAAACAGATTATTACCAGCATCCCAGAGGCCCCGCTGGGCCTTCATCCAGTTCTAACTCCCTTTCCAAGAATAAGCCTATTCTGACTTCTAATATAATAGTTTTGTCTGTTTTTAAACTTATATAAGTGAAATTGTCTTATTTACCTATTGTTTGGCTTTTTTTTTTTTTTTGCTGACATGTTTGTGAGATTCATCTATATTGTTGCATGTAGTTGTAGTTTATTCACTTTCATTCTTGTGCAATACTTTGTTATATCACTATGCCAAAAATTTGTTTATTCATTCTACTGTTTATGGGCTTTGCATAGTTTTTGGTTTTGGGCAATTTATAAATAATGCAGCCATGAATATTCTAGTATGTTTTTTGATGCACATTAGTACTCATTTCTGTTGGGTGTATTTCTACAAATGAAAGTACTGAGTGAGTCATATGGTATGTAAATATTTAACTCTGGTAGACTCAGCCATTTTCCCAAAGTGAGTGTGCCAATTTGAACTCTCATTAGCAATGTATGAGAATTCTATGTTCCTCATCTTCACCAACATTTAGGATCATATGTTCTTTTCACTTTAGCACTTATATTTTAAATATGAAAATTATAACTTTTGTGTTTAAGCATAGTTTCACAAATAAGATTGGGTTAATTTTATTCTTTGTGTCCGAATACAATTATTTCCCTTCTTCCTACCTAGATTACGATCATCTGAGATTGTAGTTACCCATTTTTATTATTATTACTTCTTATAATCAATACTTAACAGTTGCTACTACTGTTTTTGTTTTTATTACTGATTCTTTTTTTTTTTTTTCTTAAAGAATTCTCTAGTTAACTGTGGCTGGCGTCATTGTAGCTCACAGCAACCTCAAACTCCTGTGCCCAGGCAATCCTCTTGCCTTAGCCTCCCGAGTAGCTGGGACTACAGGTGCACAAGGACACCTGGCTAATTTTTCTGTTTTTAATAGAGACAGGGTCTTGCTATTGCTCAGGCTGGTCCTGAACTCCTGAGCTCAAGTTCCATCTTCCCGCCTTGGCCTTGAAAATATCTTCATTTTGCCTTTTCATGTAAATGATTTGAAATTCTAGCTTCAAAATTATTTATGTTTTAAACAATTGAAGATATTTTTTCATTACTTTGTATTAATTCTTACCTATGAGATGTTGTATGTCATTTCGATTCTTGCTCCTTAGTAGGCAATGTCTTTTTTCCTCATTGGAAGATTTTCAGATTTTTTTGATGCTCTGAAATTTCACCATGATGGGTCCAGGAAATGGTCTTTTTCATTTATTCTAATCAGAGCTTTAAATATTCTTGCCATTTTTGAGTTCTCAAATTAAAAAAAAAAATTAAATCTTTTTCCCTTTCTTTCATTTTCGTTGGTCTTTTAATTTGCAATTCCAGTGAGATATTTGAAACCTTTCAATCTATCCTCTTTCTCGGCTTTTTGGTGCTACATTCTAAGTGAAATATTAAAACCGCGCGTGTGTGTGTGTGTGTGTGTGTGTGTGTGTGTATCTTTGCATGTGTATAATGAAACCCCATGTACCCATCATCCAATCTCAGGAATTAATATTTTCCACTTTTGTTTTATCTATTTCTACACATGATCTATCTATCCATCATCTATCTATTCCTGTGCATGTACTATATAAATGTCTATATGAATATATATATCTTTATATTTATATATATTTGTTGGAATACTGTAAATTCAAGAAAAATTATTTTACTAGTAAGTACTGAAATATTTTTAATAAACACGTTTTCTTTTAACTATAATATCATTATCACTCTTAAAAGAATTAAGAAAAAATCCTTACTATTATTTAACATCTAATTTATGAACAATTTTCTCTGAGTATCTATATCAGTTGATTTGTTCAAATAAGTCCACACATTTTACTTGGTTGATTTTCTCTTAAATACCTTTATTCTATTATAGTCATCACTTGTGTTTCACATACTTTTTTTTTTTTTATTGAAGAAACAAAGTCATTTGTTCTGTAGAATTTTCCATATTTTGGATTTTATTGATTGTATTGGTATCATTTAATCTGTTTTTCATCACTTAAATTTTCTAATATTTTGATCTAGTTGCTTGATGAGATTCTGATTCGGTTTTTGGCAAGATTAATGTAGAAGTGGGGCTAGGCATGTAATTCAAAGATAGTTTAGTGATGTTAAGATTCCTCAGTGGGTTCAGGTATTGTCTGCCTAGCCATCCATTATAAAGATTCTTATCAACTTTTTATCTAGTATTTTCAGCAGATGTTAATGAATATTACATTATCTATTATTAAGGATAGAAAAGTACTAATTTTTCTAACCAAAATTGTTCTACAAAGAAGAAAAAATTTTCCCTTATCAACTTTTTGGTTATCCTGAAATGGTTTTCACAAAAAAGATAAGATACCTGCTAATTATTTCGCTTATTTTCGTTTTCAGAAAAAGAAAATTAATGTCCCGACAACCTCCAAAGATTGTTTGGCATAGACTTTTGGAGTTTTATTATGAATTAATGAATTTTAATATATTTGATGTGTTTCTATCCATTATAGTCACAATTATTTTTTGATTTTCAAATTTATATTCTTTAGTCAATGAGAATCAGTATGTGTTTTTATTGAAAAGATACCAGTAGTATCTGATAGCTTTCTTGCATTCTAACACAGCAATGTGTTTCTGGCTTATCTAGTGCATTCTCTGCTCCAGACTTTTAACTGACCATTCTTGAGGGAAACCTGGATCCTTTTGGTGGGAAAAGGTATTTAGAGGCCACAGTCTCATACCAGGGGTTTTTGTTGCTCTGGAAATTTTAAATGCCTATTCTGTTTATCATATAATATGTGTTTAAGCCTATATAACACCATATGAAAACACATATAGAAATATATCATATTATATGGAAACATATGTTACCATACAGAAACTTTAAACATATATAAAGAAATTTTCAAAATTTTGTTACTATTGTTTCACTCCTCCCCTGATTTTTTTTTTTTTTCTGGATTGTTTTACAGCAAATTGTATGCAAAGAAGTTCATTTTCTGGGTCTCTATTTGTCCTATCTAGACCATGTAATGGGGTTAGCACCTATTTTATCCAAAATATCCTCCTCTTCTCCATAGGACTCACATGAATCCAGAGACTCATTTGCACTGGGAGACAAACTCAAATGACGGTCTCAAGCCATCCTCCTGGGTAAAGAACACTTTCATTTTAGGTCCATGTACAAGTTTCAATTGCTGTGTAACAAATTATCGAAAATTTTGCAACTTAAGACAGTACTCAATCTCACAGTGTTGTAGATGTAGGCAGCCTGGACTGGATTCTCTGCACAGTTCTCACAAGGCCAAAACAAAGTGGCAGCCAGGCTGAACTCTTATCTGGAAGTTTTGAGGAAGAATCTGCCTCCACGATTATTCAAGTTACTGTTTGAATTTAATGTCTTTGTGACTATAGGACTGAGGTACCATTCCCTTGCTGTCCACCAGGGGTTGCTCTCACCCCTAATGGTCTCTCTCCTGTCCTCAGCCGTTTTGGTGGTCCTATCCATTTTCACAGCCCTCACTGGTGCGTAGATTCCTTCTTTTGATGTTGAATCTCTCTGACTTCCTCTGGCTAGTGGCAGACTTCCTAGCTAGGCAAAATTCTTTGGCTTTCAAAACTTTGTGTGATTATATTAGTCCCACTCAAATAACGAACTTCACATTTGATTAACTCAGAGTCAACTGATTAGTCACTTAAAATGCTACTGCAACACCCCTTTGCCAGATAAGATAACATAATCACAGATATGTCAGCTCCTAGTTGTAGTCCAAGGACAGGGCAGGTCACCTTCAGGGGCCATCTCAGAATTATGCCTGCAGTAGCCCTGGTTATTTTTATTTTACCTTTGCCTCTTTTAGGATGAATTAGCTTTAAAAGTTTCCTGAAAAAATAGGCTTCCAGTGAAGCTTCCCTTCTGCCTTGAGGGTTATGTCCAGATGTACTAGAATGTCAAATTATGCTATAGTTGAGATATTTACTTTACATATAAAAAGATAAATCCATATTCTAAACAACTTTTGGGTGTTAATATGCTTCTCTCACTTAAGGGATGCTTAAATGCTCCTTCATAAAAATATTTAGCTCTTTTCATAATATTGTATTTGAGGAGAAGACTATCTTTAAAAGAAACAAGTTTAAATTATTCCTGAGAGTACTGAAGTACATTCAGAATGCTATTTTCTAAATCTTTTCTTTTCAAAATGCCAAGAGTTCTTGATAAATTAAAGGTCATGTTAATTCTTTTGGCATTTAAATCAGCACCTTTAACATGATTAATTGACTTGGCATTTAATACATGATTGTGCATTCCACTGTTATTATATGGAAATACTGATTTGGATCCAGAAGAATATTAAAACAATTATTAACTGATTTTAATTGTGCTAATCTTTGTATTTAATTTTCTCCATCAGCTTAATGAAATGAAATAATAACTTTGCTCTCATAAAATGTAACCTACTTTGCATTTTAGCTTATACATATGAAAAATAAAGGTTCAGAAATAGTTTTATAATATAAATTATATAATAATAATAACCATTTCCAATGTGAAAATTATATGACTATTCTGTGTTCAAAGGAGGAAAGTTTTAAAAACCAGTATGGTACTTTTAAGGAAGAACAATTGCAGAAATTTAACTTTTATTTCTTTGCTCTCCAGAGATGTTAATTTTGAAAGTGGAAATTCTTTTATACATTTTACTTTCTATCCTCTCTTTTAGGAGGACTAAAGTAGACGAATCTGTTGAATAGAACGGAAGCTCTGTTTTGACCCTGGATCTCTCTGTAGTATTTAATTCTTCTTACTGTACTTTGGTCTTCCTGGAAAAGTGAAAACTGGGATTTGTAACTTTATCATTATGGTAAATGTTTCTTGACTTTGCCCTGTGGCCTATTACTTTTGAAACAATCCTTAGCTTTTTTTTTAAAAAAGGGAAAGTCCCACAATCTCTTTGCTAGTACCTTAATCTTCCCTTAGGCAATAGATGCTCTCCTGGACAAAAAACAGTTGAGACTGATTTACTCTTGGTATTAATTCTCTAAGAAATAGCTATTAATTACTGCTACTAAGATCCCTGGAGTTTCCCAAGTTCCTGTCCATACTGAAGCCTTTTTTAAAAAATATCTTTCTCTTCCATTATTTGAACTATCCGTATAGATTTTCAGTATATTTCTCCCCCTTCCTTA
Source organism: Mirza zaza (assembly GCA_008750895.1). NCBI lineage: Eukaryota > Metazoa > Chordata > Mammalia > Primates > Cheirogaleidae > Mirza > Mirza zaza. The sequence goes on from VSMD01033912.1 coordinate 60,511, forward strand.
AGTTAAAAGGAGTTATTTTTTGTTGCCTGAAGCCAAAGAAACCTAATTAATACATTCATTTAACTGTGTAAAAATTCAATTCTATATCCACTGAAGTTATTCTATATTTATCATGTTACTATCTTTAAAGGCCCCAATGTTCCAAGGCAGTAAGAAGTCAGATGGACTTTGTTCTTTTTCTTCCCTGCCGTTTTGATTTAATTGATCAGTGGATCAAATGCTAACACATAGGGAATATTCCATAAATTTTTCTCTTTGTGTTAATGAAATCCCAAACACTAGGCTTATATAGCAGCAGCGAAAGGACATGGTGATCAACCCCATTTTTTTTTTTTTTTGTACATTAAGTGTGTTTGGAGAAGACATTAAATCATCTGGCAGGTTGAAGAACTATTAATAGTATAGTTTTTGAAAGTCACAGCTATTTATGTATGTGTGCAGTAGCCCAGGGCAAGCCAATTACAGGAAAATGTATTGGGAAAGGGGACAAAAAAGTCTTGACATGGTGGCATTTCTCAGATATTTCCACTTTTGACTTGTATTCTCACACATTCATACCATGTTGGTGGATTCTTAAGATTATGTTAGGATACTCATACCTATTCATTTGTGCTTTAAATTGTGGAAAAAATTTATATGAAATTTCACCCGATTTTAGAGAGAATTTATCTTTTCTTTGATTACTATCAGTTATTATGCCCATTTTACAGTTAATTGCAAAAACACCCTATACCATTTCTGTGCTACTTTAAAAAATTAAATTCTATTTGTGAAAGTATGTATTTCATAGCACAAAAGGATGTATTTGATGGATGCTAATGGGACTTACAGCAAAAAAAGAATGCATGAAAGCAATGCTAATGCCAATATTAAAAGAAAGGAAAAGTAAGAGTACTAGGAAAAAAGAGTAATAAAATGTTTTTTAAAAAAGGAAAGGATAGTTTGAATATCACAAGAAAAGAAAAAAATAATAAAAAGAAAAAAGAAAAGGAAAAATTTGAAGCCCAAAATAACTGAGGGTTCTAAATCAGGTGGCCAGTGAGTCAAATTAAACCTCAAAATGCCTTTCCTCCCTCTGCCATCTGATATCAACGTGTCTCATTGGTTAGTTTATCAGTTGCTTTTTTGATGCATAACAAATAACTACAAAACCTCAGTGTCGTACAACAACAGTTATTTAGCATGTTCTGAACTTTAGCTGATCAGGGCTGGCTTCACTGGAGTGATTCTGCTGAGTTCTGCCAAGCACACTGGGCTGGAGGAGGCTGGGTTTAGTGGAGGCCCGTTAGCTGAGGCAGCTCTGTCTCACTGATTTCTTTTCCTCTTCCTGGAACTAGTGGACTATGCCAGGCAGAGCAGAGGTGCGAGTAAGCAAGCGGAAATGTGCACAGCCTCTTGAGACCAAGGCTTAGAATTGGCAAGGATAATTCTATTGGCCAAAGCAAATCACCTGGATAAGCTCAGAGTCAGAGTCAGAGAGCACAGGAAATTTACATGGCAAATCACACGGCCATAGGGAGGGTGAAGAATTGGGGCTTTTAATGCAATTGGCCCCGGACAGAGCGATGCCACACAACCATGTCTAGCTATGAGGGAGGCTCAAAAATGTTAATAAAAAGCATTTACCTGGGACATTGAGATTGAAATAACACTTATTTTTTTTCCTTTCTTCTTTTTTCCCTCTTCTTTCTCCTTCTCCTTCTCTTCCTCCTTCCCCTCACTCTCCTCTTTCTTTCCCCCTTTCACTTTTTAGTAAAAAAAAGGGAGTAAAAATAAGTATTAAGTAGGCAGCAAACATTGACAGTCATCATTTCCTACATGGTGCTCTTATGTCTTTAGTGTAATTGCTATTGGATCTCTCTGGCAGCCTGCCTTTCTTGACATCTGCTTATTTCCTGTTCCTGAAGCCCTAATACTGAACCTTACCTACTTCCAAATTTCCCACTTGTTGCCTCTTGCCATACTCCCTCCCCCTATGTCATCTCTTGTCCTCTGTTAGAAGATCCCCTGCTTATCTGCCCTGAATTTAGGAGTTGGTACATTCTAGTCATTTCCAGTATCCCCGTTTAATTTTGACCAAAATTAAGCAAATGAAAAATGTAATGGCATTTTCGTGGATGTTACATACAGACTATTCAAAGTCAGTCTCATCTGACTAAATGTGATAATCAAAAAATAAGATTAGATGCAAGATAAAAGAATAGATGAATTAAAACCGAAGATGTAAAGCTAAGGCAAAAACGAGAATGTCAAATCCATAGGTGTTACTGAGAGCTTACTGTGGGCAGTGTTCCTTGAGTGCAGTGGGTATAGAGTGCAACCAGCAGAGGAAACCTAGCAGAAACACAGCGGGAGAGTATGAAGGTTGACGTGGCCCAAGAAGGATGAGACAGGAAAAACGATGTGAAGTCCCAGCTTGATAGCAAGCGTTGGTAAGCTGGGCTTGTTTCTGACATTTTAGAAACAATTTTTGAAGAAATTTGAAAAAATAATAGGCTAGGCTTTGATGTTATTTACATGTATAAAATCAAAGCTGTCTATCAAATCCTAAATCGTATGTTCCTGCAATTATGGCTCCTTGCTGTTCCCATTGCTTTGCAGTATTTCTAGAATTCAGATATAAATGTGATTATTAAAACCAAGGTAGGATTTTGGACTTCAAATAGAGCATTATGAAAATATGCCTTGAAAAGCAATTTATAAAGCAGGTCAAGTAGTTTCTTCCCTTAATTTTAAAAATTTATGGTAAAGTTTCTTTGAATCTGCCCATATCCAACTGAGTATGTTTATATTTAGCATATATCCTGATTGAAAGGTATAAACATAAACAAGACAAAGCAAACAAAAAACACAAAACAAAGCAAAGCACTACTTAGTGTTCTAATTGGAGCAAGGTGCCCTAAATTGTCCCATTGGCATTAGCACCAATTTGACATGTAAATTTACATGACTTAATATCTCTAGGCATCAGTTCACACATCTGAAGAGCTGATTGTGAAACCATCATTTCATTACTTTATTTTTTAAGAAATGATGTATTTATAAATTATGATTGAATTAACATAAGCTCATGGTAATAAAGTAATACCAAAAGTTGCACAGATAAAATACTTAATTTTTTTTCACTAATCCCTTATTCTTACCTTTTATTCACCCTGAATAATCTCTCTTACCATTATCTTGTAGACTTTCAATAAATTTACCTCTATATACAAGTTATAGGAATTCTTAGGCCTGGGTGAAAAATGAGAGCAGGTCCTTGTGCTCAGCACTCATCATGGAGCCTGGCACACAGTAGGCACTCAGGAAAGATCTGTATGATAATTGATGTCTGACTGGCTTGATCTCTGTGTACTAGGTCCTGTCCTGTCTTATAAACTAGTTGGTGCTCAGTTTCTTTTTCTCCTGTGTCCTGGCTTTTTTTTTTTTTAATCCCCTATATTGCTAGGACTTTGAGCTCTGCCCTTGAACTTCAGTCTGTGGCTAGGACTCTGCTGGCTCCTGATAGATATTTTTCTGAAGCCAAGTACCGCTTCCCATCTGGTAGCAGCCTGGCACCATGGGGCACACCCAGTTCTTGTCTCAAGCCAAGCCAGTCTCCTCTTGGCAATATGGTTGACTCTTCCAAGTGTGGTGACTGTGTCATAAGAAAACACATAACAGCATGGGTATTTTTAAGTCTGCGGTGTTTTCTCATATGTCTGTTGTACAGTTGGACCGTAAATGGTCACCTCAGGCCAGGCCAATCATCTGGAGACCATGACATAAGTACAGTGGGGCTGAATTTATTGGCTCTGAGTTTTCCCAGTATGACCTCAAACTATTACTTAGATCTTTATATAAGCAAATAGACTTTTGGCTGCTACAGGTTCTAGCACAGATGCCTAAAGGAGTGACATAAAATGTGGTGCAGATTAACTGTCTAGAGGGACTACATGTGGAATTTGAAACCATCAGAATATCCATGGGCTTTCCCAAAATAACTTTTCTGGAAGAGATGTTTCTGTGTCAGCTAATCTGTTTGTCTGACAGGCTATTGTAATAAACACACAGGACCACAAACATGCTTTTGCCATATTTGGTTCAAATTTAAAATTTAATTTAATACTCTATAAATAAAAGGCTGAATCTGGAGACTATAGACTAAAGAGTATGTATGGGTATTCCAATCAAAAAGCAAGTAATACATAGTAAAATCTTTAAGAAAATAATTGTCTTCTACTTAGACTAATCTATGTTGATTATTTAAATTAATTGACCAGATTAAAAGTATAATCTAAGATAGAGTTAAATCTACTATAATGTACTACATATCAATTACATATTTTCGGGAGAGGCTAAAAACCAAAACAACCATGAGCCCAAATGACCTTCTGACTTTTATCAGTTCACGTGTGTATTCTGTAGATCTTTTATATAATTATTTCTTGTAAAAAGTTTTATTGTAACAATAGCAATGAAAATCAAAAGAGAGAAATATTCTCTCTCTCTCAATAACTGTTTACTTTTTCTCATATCCTTTTAAAATTCTTGCTATTCACATATTTCTAAGTTTTTCATAGTTTAGTTGTAGGATATGATCACTTATCCTTTTTCTTTTTTCAAATTAAAAATATTTCAAATTCAGAGGATAATATTATGAGATGACATGCACGTATAATTAAACTTTAACAAATCTTAAGATGTTGGCACTTTTTTTTCCAGGTAGTTTCCCTTAAAAACAGAGAAAGAAATTAAACATTGTAGAGTTGACAGCCCCAAACCTCATATGCCCTTTTCTAATTTTATTTCCCTTCTTTCCTCTTCAAAGGTAACCACTATCCTGAATTTAGTGTTTATTTCTCTCATGTAAGACTTTATACTTTTACCATGTAAGTGGTTAGTCTTAAGCAGCCTGAACTATTATTTTTCATAGTTTTATACTTAATATAAATATAAATGGTATTAAGTATTAATGGTTAATTAATTAATGGTATTAAGTATTAATGGTATTAATGGTTAATATAAATGGTATTATTCTAGATGTTATTATTTTGCAACTTGCTTATTTACCTTCACATTATGTGCTAGAGATTTACTTATGTTGATTCATATTGTTTTTGTTTATTCATTTAAACTGTCACATAGTAGGTCATTTTATAAAGATACTGTAATATTTGTCCATTCTCCAATTAAGCTGTGAGCATAATTATTGCTTTACATCACTGGTTATTGGGGTGATTTGTTATGCATCTTTATTATGGCAAGAGCTAACTAGCACACAGGGTGTGTATACCAGTTTATTAGAGATTGACAAGTTGCTTTTCAAGGAGTTTGTACCAATTTTATAATCCTGTGATTGCTTCTCAACATACTTGCCAATTCTTGGTATTGGCAGATTGTAATATTTTTGTTAATTTTATGGGTAGGTAGTGATATGATACTGTTGGAATTTGTGTTCTTTTGGTTGTTGATCAGTGTGATCATTTTCTCACATGTTTGTTGGCCATTTAGGTTTCTTATTCTGTGACTGGTATATATTCCAATTCTTTACCTATTCTATTTATTTATTTATTCTTTTTTTTTTGAGACAGAGTCTCGCTTTGTTGCCCAGGCTAGAGTGAGTGCCATGGTGTCAGCCTAGCTCACAGCAACCTCAAACTCCTGGGCTCGAGCGATCCTACTGCCTCAACCTCCTGAGTAGCTCGGACTACAGGTATGCACCACCATGCCCGGCTAAGTTTTTCTATATATATTAGTTGGCCAACTAATTTCTTTCTATTTATAGTAGAGATGGGATCTCGCTCTTGCTCAGGCTGGTTTTGAACTCCTGACCTCGAGCAATCTGTCCACCTTGCCCTCCCAGAGTGCTAGGATTATAGGCATGAGCCACCGTGCCTGGCCTCTTTACCTATTTTAAAATTTGGTTATTAATATTATTATTTTTTAGGAATTCTTGTATTTATTCTAGGTACTAGTCCTTTTTCAGTGATAAGTGTTGAAAATACCTTCTTCCAGCCTTTAGCCTTTGCTGTGTTAAAGTCAAATTTATTAATAATTTCCTTTGTGAATTGTGCAATCTGTATTGTTTAAAGAATCCTTTTTATAACAAGGTCATAAAATATTTTATATTCTCTTTCAAATGTTTTAAGATTTTGTTTTTTAACATTTTGGTTTTAATTTTCTGGGATTTATTTGGGTGCATTGTGTAGGGTAGGCATATGATTTAATTTTTTTACTTTTGAATATCTGATTATCCTAGCCCCATTTATTAAATTATTGGCAGTACCACCTCTAACATATATTAAGTCTATATGGCCCCGTGTCTGTTTTCTGGATTCTAGGCTATTTCTTGTATGACATTTTATCCTGTTAATTCTCTCCTATCTTAAATTATAAAACTTTAAAATAAATGTCTTAATATCTATTCTTTAGTCCCTGTTCATTAAGTTTTTTTTTTTATTATTATTTTGACCTCTTTGATCTTTCATATGATTTTAGGATAAGCTTGTCAAGTTGCATATAAGGCCCTGTTGGGATTTTGATTGGAATTACATTAAATTTATACATTAATTAGCGGGTATTTGATACTTTTAAGATCTTGAGCCCTGGCATCCATAATACTGTATGTATAATACTACTATATGTATAACTATTCTTTTAATCAGCTCTTCAGTAATATCTTTCAAATTTCTTCATAGAGGCCTTACACAGTTTTTTTAGTTTTATTATTAGATATCTTTTAGATTTTATTGCTATAGAGAATGATATCTTTTTCTTTTACATTTTCTAATTGCTTATTAATGGCAAAAGAAAGGCAGTTTTTTGCTTATTGACTTTTTGCTTACTGACTTTTTGCTTATTGACCTACCCTTCTGAACTCTCTCATTAATTTGAATGGTAGGTCTGGGAATTCTCTTGGATTTTCTAATGTGGACAATCATATTGTCACATATAAGGACTGTTTTATATATTCCCTTCCTGTTATCACCATCTTTTCATTTGTTTTTCTAGGTCTTCTAATAGGCTGTTGAATAGAAGTGGTGATGAGTGCATTCTCCTCTTATTTCTGACATTAAGAGAATGTCTTCAAAGTTAGTTTGGCTCATTGACAGATATCCTTTATCAAGTATTCTGGTCATTTCTCTTTCCTGTCAGATCTCTGCTCTTTTTCTGCAAATTACGTCTCCCAGACAACCATCTGGGGTTTGGCTATGCACTGCTAGGAGACTGGCATAGAAGAAAAAGAGAAGTCAGGGAGTTTCTGCCCCATTCTTGATGCTTCAGGTGTCTCTGGCAGTAGCTCCATCTCCTCCATGACATCACCTGCCATAAGACAGTCCCTTATTTCATGGAGTGACTTTTTCCAGACAGTCTCCATATACATTCAGCTCCTTCCTGGTGGCCTTAGGTCTTGGACTCTGTTTATGCTACTACCTTCTTTTGCTCTCCCACTAGGGATGTACTAGCTTCCGCTTCATTAATTTCTGTCACCTTTTTTGGCTTTCATCTCTCTCCACACCTTTAATTAATTCCCTATGTTAAATTCCTTCAATAGGACTATTTGGTATGGGATCTATTTTTTTGACTAGACCTCTAATAATACACCAAGTTAGAAGAGTTCCAGTCTATTCTTTGCTAGTGCTTTTGTTTGCTTGCTTTGTTTTGTTTTAATATAGTGAGATTGTATTTTACCAAATAATTTTTGATATTAAGTTGCTATATGTGAATAATTAAAAGGTGTGCATATTATTTCTCTTTTATTCTGTTATGTGGTATATTAATTTAATAGACTTCCTAAAGAGAAACCATTTTTGCATTCTTTGGGTGAACCCTATTTGCTTATGATGTATTTTTGAAAACACTGTGATGAATTTGATTGCTATATTTTAAAAGAATTTTTGCATCTATGTTCATGAGTATAATTATTCTATAATTTTCTTTATTTGTATTGTCCTTAAATAGTTTAGCAAAGCAATTTCTGTGCTCACTGTGAATTTGTGTTCCTTTAATTTGTTATTTTTTTAGCTTTTAGGATTAATTCTTCATCCTTGATGATTATGGTTTTAGTATGATTTTATCCTTTTGAATAATTATCTCTTTAAAAATTACTTCTGCATTGTTTCTTTCATACTTTTCTTATATTCCTGTGAGATTTACATTAGACACACTTTCACTTCTGTGTCTTTCAAAAAATTAATTACTTCCTTTAAGTAAAACTATGTTTTTATTTTATCTTTGCAAGTTGAATTTCCTACTTTTTTATTTTTTCATGGATATGATTCCTTTATCAATTTAAATACTGTAATATATTGATTACAATTTCTTTGTTAATTTGTTTTACACAGTTAATTTTGTCTTGAGTAAGTAAACATTCTGATTGTATATTTTGCTGGCTGTCTTTTTGAACTTTAGATTTTTGTCATAATATTTTCATTTGCGGCCTCATTTTGAATAGTAGTTTCCCCCCTTTTCTCTCCTTTTGTGCCTGTGCCTGCTCATCTCTGATGAGTGTTTTTTTTTTGTTTTTTTTTTTTGGTCTTCACTTAGGCCTCAGGTCCACAGTGAAAATTAAGTGTTCTAATGTATTTTGGTGCCTCTGCACTGACACAATTTTGGTGATTTTGCAAATCCATTCACTAAGCTAGCTATTGGATTAGTTCTTTTTCTAGTCTTGAGCCCGTGTTTGTGCCCTACTACTCTGCCAATTGTGGTAGGCAGAATAATGGCTCCCAAAGATGTGCATATCCTAATTCTTAGAACCTGTGGGTCAATCTGCTACCTTACGTGGCAAAAGAGACTTTGCAGATGTGATTAAGGTTAAAGATCTTGATATGGGGAGATTATCAAGGTGGACCAATCTAATCACATAAATCCTTAAAACCAGAGAAATTTTTCTAGCTGTAGTCAGAGAGAAATGTGATGACTAGATAAAGGGTCAGAGAGTTACTGGCTTTAAAGATGGAGGAAGGGGACCAAGAACTGAGGTATTCTGAGTGGTCTTAGGAGCTAGAAAAATAAAACAAATTCTTCCCTAGAGCCTCCAGAGAGGATTGTAGCCCTGCTGACTTCTTGATTTAGCTCAGTGAGAACTGTATCAATGTATAGGAGTATAAGACAAATTTATGTTGTTTTTAAGCCACTAAGCTTGTAGTAATTTGTTATATTAACAGCAATGATGAAAGACTAATAATCATTAGTTTTATAAAACAATTATAAGGTATATTTTCAGTAGAAGGTTAGTGTCTTTTTTTAATTTTTAATTTTAAAAAATTTTTTGGAGAGTTGGGGTCTCACTATGTTGCTCAGGCTGGTCTTGAACTCCTGGCCTCAAGTGATCCACCCTCCTTGGCCTCCTAAACTGCTGGGATTGCAGGCATGAGCCACCACACCCAGCCTGTGCTTGGGATTTGTTGAGCTTCCTGCATCTGTGACTTGATATTTTGCCCATCAAATTTGCAAAATATTTCCTCCAAATATTTTTCTGCTTTATTCACTCTCTCTTCTTCTGCAACTTCAACTATACATGTGCCAGATCATTTAAGTCTATCTTATAGAATACAGATGTTTTATTTACTTTTTTTACAGACTTTTATTTTCTTCTTTAGCTTACATAATTTCTATTGGCCTATCTTCAAGTTCACGTACCCTTTCAACACTACAGTATCCAATTTACTGTTAATCTCATCCAGTGAATTTTGAAATTTAAAATATAGCACATTTCATTTGTAGAATTTTATGTGGTTCTTCTCTCCTAAAATAGTTTATCTCTATCTACTATATTATTCTTTAATATATTTATAACAATTATTTTAAGTCCTGTCTGCTCTTCAGGTTAACTGGTTAGCTATAGTTCTGCTTCTATTGAATATTTTTCAGACACTGTGATAAAAAAAAAGCACACACAAAACAGTGGAGGCATTTTGTCTCAGAGAAGGTGAGAGGCTGATTGCTCAGATTCCTGTTAGAGTTACTCCAGATTGGGCCACAGCTTTAATTAGATTGAGTTCACCTGTGACTAGCCCAGGGCCCAACATCTGGTACAGCTATCCTTTTTGATTTTGTTTTTGAGTTGGGAAGGTGTTGAGCTACAGCTTTTGATTTTTTTTTTTTTTTTACTTTATCCTTAGATTCACCCAGACTAGTTCCCAGGATCAAAATCACTGTGTGATTATGCAATACTGTGGTTACCGACCCCCCTCTCCTGGTGCTATACTTGAGTGAAAGAAGATGAAGTTCTGGGCCATGTAAATTTTGTTTGTGTGTGTGTGTGGTTGCATCTCTTCCAGCTTCCAACCTGTCTTGCTGGCCACACTATCTTCTAGAAGCTTGTCTAATTTCCCCTCTTTCCTGTATAAATTGTGTTGGGGCCAAGGGAAAACTCTTCTTTTACCCTCTGAAGGTTCACTGAAAATCAACTCACAAAAGGAAGATTAATAGGAGAAAAAACATACAAGTTTATTAACATGCATGGACGTCTTACAAATTATAAAATCTCAAAGAAAGGAAAGATGGTTGATGCTTTTATACCATCTTGAGGTTACAGAAAGAATAGGGGCTTGGATAGTGGCAAAATAGATTATGGGAGTGAGAGAAGAGGAGGCCTGGCTAGTAAAGGTGGTCCTGTTATATAGATGGAATATCACAGGAAGCAACCCTGAGAGGGAATAGATGGTAAATGTGGTTTTTTTCTTCAGATCTTTAAAGGTGCCAGACTCTCAGTTATTTTGGGGTGAAATATTTGGTTTCCTTCAAATGTCTCTCTAGAAAGTTTGCTACTCTATCTTCTAGTACCTAAATCAAGCACCCAGCTCCAGGTATGGAAATTTCTCTGTTCTAACAAGGGGTTTGGCTGAAATTCCTTTTATCAGACCACAAGTAAACTATGAATACTTTGATGCTCTATTTATCTTAATTGAGACTTAAGTTTTCTCACATGGATTGTCTTTATCTGTCTTTTTTGGAAATTACAATAACTTTCCATAAAACACAGAGTGGGTTTTATCTTCTTTTCATAGAGTAAAAATGTAATTTAGTCAGTCTTTCAATTACATCTGGACATCATGCGCTCTATTTTGTCATTACTTAGAAAAATGAGAGTTTTCCTCAAGTGGCTCACAGGGTTTATTGATGTGAAAAATTTTAGAATGGCTACTTCATAAAGTATGTCAAAAACTCACATAGTGAGTATTATAGGGAGGCTACAGGAGAGTAACAGTGCAATTTATTTTCACTTCTTTTAATTGTCAAAAAATTCCTAAATACAAACATACTATATGAAGTGGGAGTTGCTGTTTTCATAGAACTGCCACTAAACTATGAACTCTGAAAATAATTAGTTGATTTGTAACACCCCCTGCACAACACACTGAGTGCCCATGTAGGAATGGGCCTGTTGGGGACTGTTACGGCCCTACTAGGTTATATTGCCCACAGCACAGAAGGAAGCTATTACATTGCCATAGCAGGGATTGCAGCAGAGAAAGAATTTATTTCAAGCTCTGAGTGAGGAGACAGAGAAATGAGACTAGGGTTTTTAAGGCTGGTTTGGTGGGCAGCAGACTAGAGAATCAGTATTACTGATTGGTTGGGTTGGGGGTGAAATCATAGGGCTATAGAAATTATCTTCTTGAGCTGAGTCAGTTCCTGGGTGGGGGTTGCAAGACCAGCTGAGGTATGGGCCACTGGTCTGGTTGGGTCAGTTGGGCCACCAGAGTGTAGGGTCTGGAAGATATCTCAAAGACCAGCCTTAGGTTACACAAAGTGATGTTGTCTATGGGAGCAATTAAGAAAGCTATGAGGTCACTTTGAAATTGAGTAAGTTAATATATACAAAATGCACATTCCCTCTTTAATGGAAAGTGTATTTCTTAACTGTTAAACCACCTTCATTTTATTGATGGATAAAACAAGGCCTTCCCTAACGACCAAACTTCTCTCCTACTTCAGTGTCCCAGTCACTGCTATCACTCATATCATACTGTTATTATTATTTTCTTTATCACTCTTAACACTATCTGAAATTAATTTATTGGCTTATTGACTACTTTATTATTATCTATCTTTTGTCTCTACTTCTTATGTAAGCTACCTGAAAATAGGTACCTCATCCCTCTTGTTCACCATGGTACCCCTAAAATTTATAACAATGACTGGGAAGGTGCTCAATAAATATTTAATAAATGAACAAAAAAAAGAAAGCTATGAATCTTATGACCATCAGTTATGTGACTCTTGAGTAGTAAGCAATTATAGGAAACAAGCTAGGGAATAATGGCTGTTTTTTTTTGTTTGTTTGTTTTGTTTTGTTTTTTAACTATGTCTATACCTTTGCAGAGTTTAGGGCCCTATGACACTTCCCACCTTGTGTCCCTTTATTAATTTTATAAAGGGTGGTTTGAGGACACTCTCTATCTGTTTCACTGCTTTATTTGTCTGTCTTTATACCAGGTGTGTCCAGGTATGTGTTTACCTTTAACTATACTACTCAGTAATGAGTACGTACATTTTATGTACAGATTACCTTTTTCTGAAATTCAGGAAAATTATCAACAGGGTATTTTCAATTGCCACTTCTTATTCATTCTCACTGTTCTCCATGCCTGGAATAGCTTCCTGTTGGAGCATTTTAGTCTGTAATACAGGACTCTTAAATCCTTTTCATATTAAAAAAAGTCTCTTTATATCTCTATGCTGGCTCTGGTTCAGTTTTTCTGTACCTCTTCCAATTCATTAATACTTTCTTTGGCTAGGATTTCTATCTATTTAATTTTTTATAATGATTAAAATTTTAATTTATAGGATTCCTAGTGCTGCTTCTCCTCACATTTGTATCATCTCCTCCTTTTATTCCTCCTCACTGATTTTTCAAAATCTCTACTGTCCTTGATGTATAGTTGTTTTTATGTAGTTTTTATTTTGCCTTTTCTTGATGTTATTCCTTTTTTAAATGAATTGAGAATTTTAAGGACATTTGTTTTTCTAGAAGACTTTTCTATCATTTTTATTTATTTGGAATTGAATCTTCCCATTTGTTGAATGTCTTAAAATTACTTTAACTCTTTTTCACCTTGTCATTATGTGCTCTGGAATTTTTGTTTGCAAGTTCGTCTTATGTAGAAGTTTTCTGTATGTCTCTGTCCATCTTCCCTGCTTCCCTGCCATCTTTATATCTCTTGGTGTCTGGTGCTTCTGCTGGGTTCTGCAGGGTCCTCCATTAAAAAAAAAAAAAAGTGAATCAGGGCTTTTGTTTGAAGAGATATTGATGATCAATAAATAAGACATCTGGTTCAGGTCCTGTTGCTCCTTCCTGGTCAGTCTAGGTAATGGCTCTGTACAGGCCTCCACAGGGGTGATGCACTGTCTTTGGTTAATGGGTGAGGAAAACCCTTGTGGCAGGACAACCAGACTTGACACATGGGCCTGTCTGATCTTTTTCCCCTCAATGACTGGGGACTTCAATCCCTGCTACACAGCAGGGGGGAAATTTCCCTGCATGTTTTGGATCTCAGACACAGTATTTATCATCCTTGTATTTTTGTTTTTGGAGCCATTTGTTTGTGAGGATAAATATTAATATATGTTTCCATATTTTCTTATATTATATCTTTGCTATTTTGGGGTGGAGGTAAGAGGTGAAAGGGTAGTTTTCCATGGGAAATCATACACCTTCTTGACTAGAAGTTGAGATTTATATTTTAGAAAGTTGAATGTGTAGTCTGTAGTCGATTAGAGGGCATTGAGGATTAAGACATCATTTCCATTCTGAGAGATTCCAGGAAAAAAGATAAAGAGTAATGATAAAGATGAAGAATAATGTAAGAGAGAAAGAAAAATTACAATATTTTAGAAAATAGTATCCAAGCGGAGACAGAACACTAGTTCTCAACAAGGCTACACTGCCCCCCAGGGGGTGTTTTGGAAATTGATGGTAATATTTTTGCTTGTCATAGCTATGGTGGAGAGCTTCTGATACTTAGTAGGTGGAGGCCAGGCATGGCTGGTTTCCTGCAATGTGCAGAATAGTCTTGTACAACAATCTTGTATGTTTTGAATGACTTTCAGATGTCTCACTGAAACACCTATTTAAAATCATCTAAGATCCTATTTTACATATTAATACTAAATATTTTTCACAAGATTTTATTATGTACTGTATTTTCCAAGAATACAACTACTACATTAATTCAGTGACCATTACTTTGTTTTGTTTGGAACTTCACCAAAAATTATTCACCATTTCAGAAAAGCAATTCATTGACAGCAACAGTGCTCATGGTATGTAAATCACCAGAATCACAAAATTGGACTATTTTGTCTTCTGTGACTTTCATGTACAATAGAGAAAATAAATTCTTTTGAAATAGATGTAGAATTGAATATCATCTAATGGAATTGTATGAAGCATGAGGATTTTGCTGAATTTTATTTATAAGTTGTTACTTAAAAGAGTTTCATATTATAGTCATCACATGTATATATATTTTGTGTGTGGCATGATGATAAATACATATATGTTGAAAATTGCATAATGAAATTAGTTACTGTTTTGGGGCTGCCTGTTGAATTTAGACATTATTCTGATACTGTCTCCAAAGGCTTAGCAGACTAGTTTTCCTTAGTCATTTATTTTGAAGTTCCTTTTTAAAAAAACATACTCTATTCTCTATCTATCAAAAGCTATGATTTCTAGAATCTTTGTAAAATTTTGAGACTAAATGTATGCTTCAACATGTAGGGAAGTTTCAGGAGAGATGATAATATTTTTGTATTACTTCATCCCATGTTGTAACAAAAGGATTATTTGAACACTACACTTTTAAATATAGTCCAGCTCGTTTGTGAGAGTATCTTACCTCCACTCATTCCTCCCACTTTGAAAACATGTAATTAGTTTTGGCATTTATCCCTACTTTATCCAATGCTATTTCGCTCTTTTCCTTATGTTATACAAACCATTCTGGTCTATTATTACATATCTCATCAGGTTTTATACTAGTGCTACTCATGCCACTTCTCTTTTCCTCCAACTACTTTGTATAGTTGACTTCTAATCTTTTTTCTTTTCTTAAATCTAAATGTTTTCATTATAAGTGGAGGGAAGTCCCTGACTACTTCAAAGTATTTTCTACTATAGTGATGTCTATAATTTACATTTTGAAATATTAATGCATATGATTTCATCATAAATTTACTTTCATAGTATAGTTAGGACATTATTTTTATTATTTTGATGTTGTTATGGACTGAATTTTGTTCCCTCCTCAAATTTGTATGTTGAAGTTTTATCCCCAGTGTGATAGGCCCTTTAAAGAGGTAATTAAGGTTAAGTGATATCATAAAGGTGGGGCCCTAATCCAGTGTGACCTGTGTCCTCATAAGCAGAGGAAGAGGCAGCAGGGATGTGAACATACAGAGAAAAGAGACTGTGAGGACACAGTGAGAGGGCAGCCTTTGGCAAGACAAGGAGAGAGGCTTCAGGAGAAATGAAGCCTGCTGATACCTTGATCTTGGACTTCCAGCCTCCAGGACTGTGGGAAAGTAAATTTCTACTGTTTAAGCCAACCAGTCTGTGGTATTTTATTATGGCAGGCCTAGAAAACTAATACAGATAGTATATCTGTAGGCAAGTGAAATTGTCTATGATTATCTATTTCAAGCAAGTTAAGAGGGTATTACTAAACATTTGTTATACAAAGAGTTTGGCAAAGTCATTGAGTATTCATAAATAGCCTCATGCTTCCCATATTTTCCCTCCCCCATGCAGCTTGGTGGACTATGAAACTAGTGCTGACCCATGCGCTGTGAGCAGAGCTAGTGTTACTTCTGGGTTGAGCCATAGATGAGTCAGGGTGTGACCTGCTCACTCTGTCTTTCTACTTACTGCAGTGATTAGCAAGGTCTTGTGCTCAGATGGTGGAGCACAAGAAGCTAGATCTCTGAAATACCTGCTCTTAAGGATTGCAAAACTCACACTGGACATTGTGTGAGTGAGGGTCAGGGTCACAAGGTTAATTTGTTAAGATAGCATAACTTGCTGCCACCCCAAATGCACACAATTTGCTATGGGAAGAGGGATACTGTGAAACAAAACTGAAAATATGTGTCATTGGTGACACTATCGGGAGTGGGTGGCAGGGAAACTTTTATTGGAGGCTGGAAAGATGGTGATCTACATTATGCAGAGTCAAAATATGTTAACACCATTACCTTTAGTAATATAGGAGTCTAGCAGGTGCAAGGAAGTGGTAGGAAAAGAGAACATTAAATATGTGTGCTGGTTGCCATTGGTTACATTCAGCAAGATATAAGAGATGAATGGCCTAAAGCATTCTGGTAAATCAAAGGAGTCCACAGCCCTTGCATTATCAGAAAAGTCAACTGTTTTGGTATCCTAAATGCAAGAGATAGTAAGGCAAGGCATTCAGAAATAAATGCCTTGAAAACCTCTCATGTACTTAAAAAGCCTCAGGATAAAGATTAGATTGAGACTACAATCTCCCCATAGTAGCCCAGCAACTTCAAGGTAGCAGCCACTGAGTTAAAAAACAAACACACAAAACAAAAACAGTGGAGAAGGGAGGCAAGATGGCTGACTAGAGACATCAGTCACTAGATCATTTCAGAAAGAAGGAAAAGTTTTAGATGAAAAAAAAACATAGCCCAGGTCTAATTCTGAGGGGAAAGTGGAAGAACTTACTAGAAATTCCACAGGAAGAAGTTGCAGAGCAGAACAAGAAGGAGCAAGATTTTGCAGAGATCAATCCCCAAGGAATTTGGAGCACTGTGGAAATGATAAGTGGGAGTGTTTTTTTCTCCTCCCCTCACAGCTCTGGAAGACTGCAGGCTCCCAAACTCTTGTAGAACTTCTCTACCCTCATGAGCCCAAAAGCTGCTGCCACCAGTGCACTGAGAACTTCTTGAGAACAGAGCACCAGGCTGCCAACTCCCTCAGGGTCACTCTGCCTCACCACGGACCCAAGCTGAGGCATGAGGCTTCATATTCCTTTTACACCCATTGTGTGCCTTTGTCCTCCCCAAAGAGATTCAGCCCTTCAGTTTTCTTGTCACTGGTCCCTATACAAACAAGTCTGAACACCTTCTCAGACTGCGGTGACCAAAGGGAGCCAATGGGTCCTGGGGGAACTGTGTGATCCTAGAGCTTGAACATTCAGGGAGGATTGACTTCAGGGAGAGGAGAGTGCAGCAAGTGGGGTGGGGGTCTTGGGATAATGGGGACCAGACTGCCAGCTTTCCTATGTTCACACTCTTCTCCTCCTCATCCCTTCTTCCACTCACAGCTGCTGATGCAGCCATGGCAGTCCCCAGGTCAGTTGGCATAGGTGTCCCAAGAGATGATGAGTTGGAGCTCTCAGGAGTGGCTGCTTCCCCTCTGTTGGCATACTTACCACACTCAGGCTTCCACAGAGAGTAGGGCTGACATCTTTCCTCTTAAAGATGTGCAATAGACCAAAGGATGCTCAGATTATGAACTCCCTGCCACTGGCCCTCCCCAGTGCCACCTGTCTGGCTGCTCTAGCAGAGCAAGGCATACCCTGAAGTGGATGGACAAAAAGCTTACTTGAGCACTTCATGGACAATGCAGGAGCAGCAAGCTTTTCCCAGGACAATGCAGGAGCAGGAAGCTTTCCCCAGGTATGATCAGAGATCAAACTTGGGAGATCAGAGAACAGACCTGCAGGCCAGATCTCACACCCAGAGGACTTGATTGCACTGAGTGGGGGCGTGGAGGAGAGGAGAGATTGGTGAACTAAACTTGGAAGGCAAAGGAGCCCATGTGGGCAGAACTAAAAGGATAGTGTGGTGTGGATCAGAGCTGGAGTGCACTTGCAAATCACCCCTTCCCCCACAGGAAAGGGCAGGATCCAGGGCAGGGAAGTTCCCAGCCTGTGGCATCATTGCCTGTGAGCTCAGCTAGTTTGTACTGCTGCCTGTGGTCAGACACTGGAATGAGATCCACAGGGAAGAGTGAAACCTACTCCTATATGACAGACTGTGACTCCCAGACTGCCCTTCCCCCTCAAGCAGACTTTCTGGCTTGGTGGGGCCACTTCAGCCTCTCTCTGTTGGCTTTCTCTAGCAGGCTGGGAGCTGACCCTGCTGAGACAGTGCTTGTGCCTGCCTTTGTGAAGCCTGAAGACAGGCTCACCAGACTCAGCCCTGCCCAGCTTCGCTCCTCCACCAACCTCTGCTATGGTGGAGCACAGAGGGAGTCTGCTGGGAGCTCCAGGGCCTCACTCACCACCTAGAGCATCTGGATGCTCCTCCTAATGGACTAGAGTCAGTCACTGGTTCCATGAAACAACACTGCAGCTGGCTGTTTCTTACAAGTGCCACCTACTGGCAGGGAGAACAACTTGTACAGCCCATTACAGCATTTACTGACTCAGTCATATAGGGTGTGGCTGATTCTTGCCCACAAGCATCACCTGCTGGCTTAGAGATTAAGCTATGTGTTCCAGTATAATTCAGACTATTAAGAAGACCACAGTGCTGGAGAAACAGAAGGAATTTCGAAGACTTCCATCTTCTCTTGTTAGGAAAAAACAGGGAATCTACCCATGTACATAGTATGCCACATCTACAGCCTACAAATAACTAGCAATTAAGAAAACCACCCCACTAAGGATATCTATAGCCAAGGTACCCATCCTGAACCTAGACCCCCTTCAAAGTACTCACAAGCAAAGTCAAAAGTTCTTACCCAACACATGCTACAGGCACACCCTTAAGAGGCCCTTAAAAGTCAGGGGGGGGGGGAAGCCCATCTATGCAAAAGAAAATCCAAAAAAATCCAAAAATGAGAACTGATAGGTGCTCCAGATGAGAAGTCAGTATAAGAACTATCAAAGTATGAAAAATCAGAGTGAAAAGACCTTCCCAAATGAGCACACTAGCTTTCTAGCAAAGCATCTCAATCAAAATGAAAATACTTAAATGACAGAGAATTCCAAATATGGATTTTAAGGAAGTTCAGTGAGATACCAGAGAAGATGGAGAACTAAAACTCAAAGAAACAAACAAACAAAAATTTAGGAAATGAATGAAAAATTTACTAAAGAGGTAGATATATTTAACAAAAAGCAAATAGAATTTATGGAGATAAAAAACTCATTTAAGGAAATGCAAAACACAGTGGAAAGTTTTAAGAATAGATTAGACCAAGCAGAAGAAAGAATTTCAGAGCTTGAAGACAACTATTTTTAATTAATCTTGTCAGCCAAAAAATAAAGAGCAAAGAATCAAGCATAATGACCAAAGTCTATGAGAAATATGGAATTATGTAAAATGTCCAAATATAAGAATCATAGGAATCCTTGAGGGTGCAGAAGAAAAAGCAAAAGTCCTAGAAAACCTATTTGAGGGACTAATTGGGGAAAACTTCCCTGGTCTTGCTAGAGATTTAAACATCCAGATACAAGAAACTCGATGAATACCTGGGAGATTCATTGCAAAAATGGCATCACCAAGGTATGGTCATTAGGCTGGTCAATATCAACATGAACTCCTACAATCTGTGAGGTGAAAATATCAAGTAACTTACAAAGGAACACCCATCAGACTAACAGCAGACTTCTCAATATATAAGCCAGAAAGGAATGGGATCCTATCTTTACTCTCCTTAACACATTGTCACACATACAAAAAAACCAAACTTTTCCTTGGGGCCACAGTATTTTATTACAAAAATAGTATAACAACTTCAAGTCTATCTTAAAGGGAAACATAAATAGAAAAAATAAATTTATCGACTTTTATTAATTTAATTCACATTTTTAGAATTAAATTGCCAATATTAATTGTAACAATAAGATCACCAAAAATTAAGATTTTATATATGCTTCATGTGGCCCCTGGGTCAAAACTAAAATGAGTTAAATACAACTCTCATGGCAGTTAATGTGTTCAACAGAATAACAGCCAACCCAGAATTTTGTGACCTGCAAAGCTAAGTTTCACAAATGAATGAGAAATAAAGTCTTTCCCAGAGAAGCAAACACTAAGGGAATTTATTACCATTAGACCTACCCTATAAGAAATACTTAAATGTGGTCCATACATGAAACTGAAGAATTGAAACCCAACAGTGTAAAAACACCAAAAAGTTAAAAATCATAGCTCTTATAAGACAGTAACACAAGGGAGAGTATAAGGCAAGTAGGTAGCAACCAACATGATGACCAGATCATCATATTGTATTAATATTAACATTGATTGTGAATAGTCTTAATGTCTCACTTAAAAGATGTATATTGGCTGAATGTATTGAAAAACACACAGCAAATATATCCTATCTGCAAGAAAATCACTTAACTCATGAAGATTCTCATAGACTCAAGGGAAAGGGACTGAAAAAATATTCCATGCAAATAGAAACCAAAAGTGAGCAGAGGTAGCTATTCTCATATCAGATAAAATAGACTTTAAGTCAACAATGACAAAAAAAAAAACAAGAAAAGAAAAGAAAAGGATGGTCATTATATGATGATAAAGGAATCATTTCAACAAGAAGATATAGAAATCATAAATATATATGCACCTAATGCGGGAGCTCCCAGATTCATAAAGCGAATTCTCCTAGATTTGAGTAAACAAATAAACGTTTGTTTAGCAAACAACATCGTCATAGCCAGGTACTTCAACACACCACTGACAGAACTAGACAGATCATCAAGGTAGAAGATCAACAAAGAAACACTAGACTTAAATAGGACTCTAGAACAAATGGACCTAACAGACATTTATAGAACATTCTACCCCAAAACTGCAAAATTTATTAGGTTATTAGGTATGAAATGTCTGATTTCCTTAAGTACTAAGTTTGATAGTTGATATCTATGACATTTCACTTTGATACTTTTTGTTTTATTTTCATTGTGAAGGTATATCCACATTCTTTCAAACACATGGTTTGGCTTGCAATTATCTTTCAAAATTTTTTAGAGTAATTGTTTGTGAAACCATTGATAAGTCAAAAATTTGTCTTATTTTTAAATATGAGTTCTGTCATGGAACCAATGCAGCACAGACAGCTCAAAATATCAATCAAGTATTTGGGAAAGATGTGGCTAATGAATGCATATAGTACATCCATCATTTGAGAAGTTCTGTTTTGGTGATTTTAATCTTGAAAATGAGCTACATGGGTGACCTGAGACAAAGATGGTTAATGATGAGCTGAAAGTTGTAGTGGAAGCAATCCATCTCAACCTACATGTGAATTAGCAGCAAGGTTTGATGTTACTATTCCAACAATATTGGACCATTTGAAACAAATGGCCAAGGTAATGAAGCTGGATAGATGGGTTCCACATGAATTAAACACGCGTCAGAACAAAAATCGTCTCAAATCTTGCCTTTTTTTGCTGTCATGACATAACGGTGAAACATTTCTACACTGTATTGTTACATGTGAGGAAAAATGGATTCCTTTTGACAATTGCAAGCATTCATCACAATGTCTAGATAAAAATGAAATGCCAAAACAAGTCCAAACCAAATATTCATCTAAAAAAGCTAATGGTGTTTGTTTGGTGGTCCAGTGCTGGTACTACCATGTTTCCCCAAAAATAAGACCTACCTATAAAATAAGCCCTAGCAGGATTTCTAAGCATTTGTGCAATATAAGCCCTGTCCTGAAAATAAGACCTCGCGATGAGTGTGGCTACGCAGCGTATCTGCACAACCCATGGATTTTGTCATGGAGCGGTAAAGAAGACGAGCAACCCTTCTCATCTGCCCCATGAGAGCTCTTGTGCTCAACATGAGAGATTGGGGACAATGGTTCTATAGTAAATAGAGTCGCAAGAAGTTCAGGATGGAATTTGGTGTTTGGAGAGTTATGATGATTGATGTTCCAGAAGAAGATGACTTAACTATATTTGAATAAATGTAGATTGTTGTACCGTACTTAAAAAAATAACACATCTCCTGAAAATAAGCCCTAGGGTGTCTTCTTGAGGAAAAATAAATATAAGACCCTGTCTTATTTTCGGGGAAACACGGTATCCACTACAGCTTCATGAAACCTGGTTGATAAATTACAGCGGATGTCCACTACAACAAAATGGAGGAAATAATGAGTATGCTTGCAATTAAGCAGCCAAGATTGATCAATAGAGACAGGCCCATCCTCTTACAAGACAATGCTCAGCCACATGTTGCACAAACAATGCTACTCCAGCTACAAAAGTTGGACTTGGAAACACTCTGTCATCCACCATATTCCCTAGACCTTGCACCAACTGACTACCACTTCTTTCAGGCTTTGGGCCACTTCTTGCAAGGAAAAATATTCCATTCTCAATAAGCTGTGGAAAACACCTTTTGTGATTTCATCGCCACTCCAGGTTCCTTCACTGCTGGTGTAAACAAGCTACCGTTCAGATGGCAAAACTGGTTTGATAGTTTAAGCACATACTTTGACTAGTTGTACTGCTTCTTGTTTGAGATATGATAAACTACACTTTTGATTTGAAATGGAACATTTCATATTTAATGACCTACTACTTTCTTCTCACCAGCACATTTTCTAAAATAGATCATATGTTAGGTCACAAAACAAATCTCAGAAAATTTAGAAAAATCCAAATCATACCATGTATCTTCTGAGACCACACTGGAATAAAACTGGAAAACAATTCCAAGAGGAACTTTCAAAAAACTACACAAATACATGGAAATTAAACAACCTGCTGCTGAATGATCCTTGGATTATTGATGAAATCAAGACAGAAATCACAGAATTTTTTTTAATAGAACCACAAATGTGACACAGCTTCAAACATCTATGGGATACAGTAAAATCTGTGCTAAGGGGAACATTTAAAGCCTTAAATGTTTACATCAAAAAGACAGAAAGATCACAAATTAACAACCTACTGTCACACCTCAAGGAACTCAAGAAAGAACAAACCAAACTCAAAGCTAGCATAGGGAAAGAAATAACAAACCTTAGAGCAGAACTAAACAAAATGGAAACAAACAAACGAATATAAAGGATCAATCAAATAAAAGTTGGTTCTCTGAAAAGATAAACAAAATTAATAGACCTTTAGCTAAATTAGCCTGAAATAGAAGAGAAAGGCTCCAAATAGGCTCAATCAGAAATTAAACAGGAGACATTACAACCGATACCACAGAAATAAAAAAATTAAAAAAATATCATCTATGACTACTAGGAAAACCCCTAAGCACACAATCTAGAAAACCTAGAGGAAAATAGATAAATTCTTGGAAGCACACAACCTCCTAAGCCTCGATCAGGAAGAAAAGGAAATCCTGAACAGACCATTAACAAGTAATGATATTGAAACAGTAATAAAAAAATCTCTCAGCAATAACAACAAAAAAGCCCTGCTCAAATGGATTTACAGCTGAATTCTACCAGACCTACATAGAAGAACTGGCACCCATTCCACTGAAACTGCTTCATAACAATGAGAATGAAGGAACCCTCCCTAACTCATTCTACAAAGCCAGTATCACCTTGATACAAAACCAGGAAAGGACACAATAGCATGTGTGTACTCCCATAATATCCTGAAATTTAAAAAGAATATGAGTAATAAAAAAAGTAATTGACAACAAACCACATCATACTGGGTGACTTCAACATACCTCTTCTACATATGACTGGACTAGTAGAGCAAAAAGATATGGAATATATATATATAAAATTTTGTTTTGAATTTCACATCAAAGATTCTGGATTAGCACACATTTTAGATGCTCACATCTTTATTGCAGGTTATATATTTTTATATATATATATAAATATATAACAATATATTTATATATTGCAATAAAGATGTGAGCATCTAAAATGTGTGCTAATCCAGAATCTTTGATGTGAAATTCAAAACAAAATTTTATATATTCTTTGAATTACTAATTTCATATAGTTTTTTAAAATCAAAAGCCTCAAAAACTATTTCTGAGTTATATAAATGTATGATTACTATTTTCTATTTATAATAGTACAGAAGTATAAATAGAAAAGGAATCCATGAAGTTTTAATTATTTTTCCTTTGTGTTCATATTGGTTTTAGCTAATACTATTAGTACTTATATATTTATGCCTATAGATAATGATAAGACAGATGATTGATTGATTGATAGCTATAGAGCTTTGAGAATCAATCCTGAAATAATTGTTTTATCCTTATACATCTACTCCATCCAAGACTATTTTAGAAATTTATGAACCAGTACTAACCAATGTAAAAATTTTATGAGTGTATTTTGACTAGAAACATCTTTACAAATTTCTAAAATGTTGAATCTCCGAGTAAAAATGTTTTGAATAAAGAAATATGAGCCCAAAGAAGAAAAACAACAACAACAACAACAAAATACCTCATGTGTGTGAGAGAGAAAAGTATAGATTGGTGACATCTCAAAATGACCTGAGGTTGCAATTTCTGTAATATTTTTCTCAAAAGAAGCAGATAAGTAATGACACATGAGTCTGGTATTTAAAACCTATAACCATCGGAGACTTAAATATAACACTATAATACAATCTTGGTGCCTTAATTCAATGAATAGTTTTTTTCTTATTTACCCCAAACCTGATTCTAGTGAACTATTTAACTAGTGAGGCTGAGCATATCTTCACATTCACTGGTCATTTGAATTTCCTCTTCTGTATATTAGCTATTTATATTTTTTGCTCAGTTTTTCTCTTGGATGTTTGATCCTTTTTTTTTTTTTTTTTTTTGAGACAGAGTCTCACTTTATTGCCCAGGCTAGAGTGAGTGCCGTGGCGTCAGCCTAGCTCACAGCAACCTCAAACTCCTGGGCTCAAGCAATCCTGCTGCCTCAGCCTCCCAAGTAGCTGGGACTACAAGCATGTGCCACCATGCCCGGCTAATTTTTTCTATATATATTAGTTGGCCAATTAATTTCTTTGTATTTATAGTAGAGATGGGGTCTCGCTCTTGCTCAGGCTGGTCTCGAACTCCTGAGCTCAAAGGATCCGCCCACCTCGGCCTCCCAGAGAGCTAGGATTACAGGCTTGAGCCACCGCGCCCGGC